>ML352552.1:899-15935 GCA_005239505.1 Nicotiana paniculata | reverse complement strand
CCTTGGTAAGCTATTGCCTCACCAACTAGCTAATCAGACGCGAGCCCCTCCTCGGGCGGATTCCTCCTTTTGCTCCTCAGCCTACGGGGTATTAGCAGCCGTTTCCAGCTGTTGTTCCCCTCCCAAGGGCAGGTTCTTACGCGTTACCCACCCGTCCGCCACTGGAAACACCACTTCCCGTCCGACTTGCATGTGTTAAGCATGTCGCCAAGGTATTCGTTGTGAATTCCTCTTCGTAGTTTTTCATTTCACCAGGCCCGTGAAATGATTTGACTTCCACAATTCAATAAGATTGGGGATATCAAAAGAAAGGGAGTCTCACTAATTCTTTTATTGTGGCTTCGCCTGAACCCATATTGTAACTAGCATTTGCTGCTGCAGAATAAACCAATTTCAAAATGGAATAACATGGTCGATAGGGCATGAGTTCTAATATCATAAGCGTTTCCTCAAAGCTTTGAAATCTTCTAGCTCTCTCCATTCAATTTTTGAAAGATTGTTTCGAACCACATGGCAAGTCAAAGATATAGTAAAGTTTCGTGTCAAAGATTAATCACCAGTAGAGGTTGTAAAATGGTTAAAGAAAAAATAGTTATTTATTCATATATTAAAAAATAAATTGGATAATGAACTTATTAAAAATGAGTCGAATATGGATAAAAACCATATTATTTATTTAGAAAATGATTAATCAAATGGATAACTAATGTGTTTAACTTTTACATTTGTAAAGCCTCAAATTGAGAGTTTCTCAAGTTTGGCATACTAGGGATTCTCCCAAAAGTGATCACATTCAAGAAGTCATGGATAATATGAATATCCGTATTATCTGTCGAATAACCGTTTTTTATCCGTCTCAAATACGGGTCGGACCGAATAATTTATCCTTTTTTTAATTATCCATTTTGACCCGTTCATATCTGCCTAGCCCTGTCCGTTTGCCATCCCTAATCACCAGTTACAGATAGAGAGTTCTGCATTAATATTTAAGTGCGGAGAACTTATACTATAAATATAGATTTTATGATATGGTATGTGAAGGTTTTCTGACGTACAAGTTCAATGCCTAAAAATCATACGTGGCAATATATATTGGATTATAGTTTGTGCCATTTTGAATGATGATTATGTTGTACCATTCAAAAGGAGTCCGGAATTAAAATGTGATTTTTTTAAACTCAAAAAACCAAAATATGTGGAAAAAAATAGTGACGATAATATATATATAACGTCCTTTTAAAATGCGTTATACCTTAACGGCCGTTTGCCCAGTTAAGTATAGCGTCTTTTTAAAAGGCGCTATATGTATAAAGCCTTTTTGAATTATTTGGTGGGCCCACCAATAATTCTTCTAGGCTTAATTGATATAATAATAATTCAACTGGGTATAACGCTCATATTTAAGGCGCTATACCTCAAAAAATTGTACCTCTGGACTGGTTTTTTCCTTATTTAAAGAGGTTAAGGATTTTGTAAAAATCCATTCATAAATATTCTCAAGTCTTCTGAAATATGTCTTCGTTTAGTTGTTTTGTATTAATAAATATTCTCATGTTGTACTGAAGTATTAATGCTAAATATCAATAAGACTTAACAGGAATGGAAACATAATTATATTTCATACACATTCTGCAAGATGAACAAGTACATACACTTATTATAATAAATTACGAAAATAAAATACTACGTGTATCCTTGATAATTGGGCATATCGGATGAACTTCCATCAGGAGCTGAATTACCACTGCCACCCATACCAGCTGAAGGACATTTACAACGGCCGTGGCTTGTTTGCGAGCATATGCCACATTTATGCGCATAAACGGTATCACCAACATCCATTTGGTTTCGTATACACATTCTTTTTTGCACTTGTCATTGACGTACATACTCCTTGTTACACACCATTTTAAATGGTTCCGGTGGCCAATAATGCTCAGCGTCCACTGGTTGCAACCACCCACCATAGGTGTTTAAGTATGCATTTATCAACATAGTTGGTTGCCGCGAAACCTGTATGTTGAAAGTACTTCATGGAATGTGAGCACGGCATGTGGTAGATGGAACATTTTCCACAAGAGCATAACCTTCTCGCTTCATTTACGGTGTGTGTATTATTTCTCCAGTTTTGATGGATAGCGGTGCAAACTTCAAAAATATTTTGCCTATTGTAATACTGTAAATATGAATGCTAATGTGCTCGTTGCCTGTATTTCTCAAATATTTTCATTGGTATTGACATAAATTCAACACCCCTTTTCATCAATAACGATGCACCTCTAGCCCTTTCAACAAACCTCTCCACCATCTTCTTGAATGACATCCGCACCATGGTAGTGGCAGACAATCCAGGTGCAGACTTCAATAACTCGTTGAAAGAGTCTGATATATTTGTAGTCAGAATTCCTATATTTTGCCACCATACGCATGCAAGGTCCACTTGTCAAGCTCATGTCGTATCAACCAACGATAGGCTTCTTCGTCTTCCTGCATGATAGATTCTATGCGCCTCTTGAATTTACACTCTTGGTGATCTGTTGCAGCCATCCACATTAAATCATGCAAATCCTTGTTGGGATATGCCTTCTGGAAATTAGCCTTCAGGTGCCTCACAAAGTAATAGCGGTAGGAATACGGTTCCTTCCATGCACACAAATTCTGTACAGAACTTAAAATACCACCATGCCGATAAGATATTAGACAAATACCTGAACGCTGTCTGACATCGTGCTCCTTCAAGTTGTTCAAAAATAGTGTCCACGTCTCTTGGCTTTCATTGGCACAAACAACGAAATCTAGGGAAAATATACTTCCATTAGCATCTACTACAACGACGATCAACAACTTAATATCATACTTTCCATAGACATGAGTGTCGTCTATGGATATTACCGGTCGGCAATGCACAAAATCATCAATTGCTTGTTTAAATGCTCAGAATACATATTTGAATATATGTTCTGGTATTCCCGGACTCCGCTCAAGTTTCCATTCAACAAAAGTCCCGGGGTTAAAGTGTTGCAATGTGCAAAGGACTTATCCAATTACCATAAACAATTTCAAACGCATGCTTGCGCCCGAGAAATATCTTTCTTTTGGTAATGGTACACCCATATTCCTGGTGGATAAATGTTATACACTCTTTAATTTTGTACTTTATGGACGTTTCAATGTGTGCAAAAGAAATCAAGTCAATATTCAAGTTAAAATGATTCCCACTGAATGTGTCCATTTCACAATTGTGGGTGCTAAGGTACTTACCCACAACGCACATATTTATTTTCTTCTTCCTCGCACGCAGCATCCAATTACAACCCGTAAACCATCTACGGCAAATAACCTTGTATACGGAAGGAGATGACTCTGCTACCATGATCACGACACTCTTTTATGTTGTACATTCGCACCGGCCTACTTAGGCACGCTTTATCAGGAAAAAACATGCCCGTTAACAGCATCGTTGTTCTAGATTCATCCCACATTGATGTCCGAATTTCGTCAATATCCCTTGTGAGGGCATCCACATCTGGCATACTTGGCAAATGATCAGGTAGGGAATCTCCCTTGAATGAAATGACACGTGGGACTCGTACACTCTTGGTCTAACAGGAGGTGGAGCATGCTTCCTCGTCATATCAGGTTCAACATTCCCTTCCTCCTCCTCATCACCCTCATCATGGAAGGGTGTGTCATCTCTAGACTCATCGGCATTGTTTTCATAATCACTATTCTCTTCCTCACTCTAGGCATCTTCCAGATCCCGATTAAATATGTCATCTTCGGGCAATTGAGTAAGGACATGACCTTCAAGTTGCTCGTTTTCTATGCACAACCAACAAAATAATGAGTTACTCAAATTGATCCAAACTTTACATATAGCTTATCACTTCACTTAAAAATCATGATGTGTTGACATCCCATGATGGACATTATTCTGTTGGTGATGACTCCCTGATGGACCGCCATGATCCAACACACCAGAACTAGGCGTATTCCAACTTGGCGTTGGTTCATAACTTGTAAAAGTTATATCTGGCCGGTACCCCCTGTGGAATGTATGAGTGTTAATACAAATTCAATACATCAAAAATAAATATTATAACACAAAGAAAAATTAAAGTTTAGCATTCGTTTTGTGAATTATGTAAACTAGGAGAGAAATTATTTTCTCGCTCCTTATTCTCCCCTGGAGATAAGTTTATATCAGGCCAAACTCTTTCAGCCGGAGCCTGTTCGGCAAAAACTGCTCCAAAATAACCACCCGATGACTAAAGGATATTTCTACTTTGTGCAACCTCATTATTGCGAACGTCTTCAGCCTTGACGTACATTTCCAACATTTTTATAACAAGAAATTTCCCGGTATTCATCCGGAGTCCTCAAAAAATCTCTCAGAGTTTCATCGTCTTCGATGTTAAACTCAGCATAACAAGGGACCCCTTGGGGAGTGACAAAATACATATATCTTCTGGTTACTTTAATATTCACCGAAAGTTTGCTCACACTCATTTTTTTACATAACAACGATACCAATGTATCGTACTCCATTGTAAGAGGCAATTTAACATGGCATTGTGGAGATAAACTATAGCTTACTGAGTTATTAGCCACCACAACCTCACCTCCCAATATAATAAAACCATAATTCTTCGCTCTTCAGACATTATGACAAAATGCAAACAACTAAACGAAGAAATATTTCAGAAGACTTGAGAATATTTATGAATAGATTTTTACAAAATCCTTAACCTCTTTAAATAAGGCAAAAACTAGTCCAGGAGTAAAATTATTTGAGGTATAGATCCTTAAATATGGGCTTTATACACAGTTGAATTATTATTATGTCAGTTAAGCCCAGAAGAATTATTGGCGGGCCCACATAATATATATAGCGCCTTTCAAAAAAGCTTTATACATATAGCGCCTTTCAAAAAAGCTTTATACATATAGCGCCTTTCAAAAAGGCTTTATACATATAGTGCCTTTTAAAAGGGCACTATACTTAACTGGGCAAACGGCCGTTAAGGTATAGCGCCCTTTAAAAGGGCATTATATATATTATTGTCACCATTTTTTTGCTACATATTTTGGTTCTTTGAGTCCAAAAGAACAATATTTTGGTTCTAGAGGGGTAGGAATGTTTGTTATTATATCTCTAGTTCAGACTGTAAGATATTATGGTGAGACGACATATACCGATCAGGAGGATGATCGGTCAGGAGGACGATAAGATATCATGATATGTACGTTTGACAAAAAATACGAATCTTGGTTCAAATAATTATATTTATGTAATTAAGGGTTAAACTTAGTTAAGAATAATATTTCAAAATGAAACTTTCAGGGGTGCAATAAACAATAGATGGGTTCGGTTAGATAGTAATGACAACATGCAATAACTATCTCGAATAAGCATGGGCAATAATGTAGCATTCAACAGTAATGAATAACAATAATGACATTAAGTAAATAGAAGGAATGATTCACCCAATAAATGACGAAATAGATGGATGTTCCTCATGACAATGATGAATGACAGAAAAATCTTTGAATATTCGAGTTATTCTCGAAATGAAATAGTACAGATAAGAATCTTACTAAAAATGTGGTGTTTGTATCTTAGCAAGAGAGAGAGAGAATCTTTTTGTCAAAGTATGTTCTTACAAATGAATATCACATGCCATTATCATTGTCTCTATTTTCTATTTATATGTGACATGTTCATATGAAACCCTAATAGTACAAGCGCAGAATATCCAATAGAATATTCCCTTTCAACATCATATCTTGAAAACTAGTCGTTACAACTCTATCAACGGTGTTCGACCTCGACCCTTATTGATATCTCGGCCATGGCTCTCCTCGAATCTTCGACTATGGATTTTGCTGCTTCTTGGCCTATCTCGACTAACGACGACTCGAGAATTCCTTCTTCAGTATTTCCTTATCTTAAATATTCTGACGGCAAATTTTGATTCATACAATATACATGAAGAAACCATGTTAGAGTCTTGAGGAAGCTCCCTACAGTTAAAAATATACGGACAACATTAGATTCCAAAAACAATTCTCAAATAACTTATCACGTGTTAATTACTATTTTGGAAATTTACTGATTTACATTAGAAATATATTTTTTTTATTGAAGAACCTGTTTTTTTATAAATACGTATCTCACCTTTTAATGGAAGCTCGATGAGACTTACTAGGTGTTTTTATACTCACACTTATCTTTGTGATAATATAAATATATGAGTAGTTGAATGAAGAAGTCTTTCTTTCCCTCTGCTTTTGAAAAAATAAAATAAATTCTTTTCCCATTAATATAAGGAAACTCCGTGCAGACACCATATGATCTCATTCATCGCTTTACTCTCATCTCATGGTTAAGATAAGAACTTTTATTAGCGTCAAATGATTTTGTAGCTCTTTAGAAACTTATTTTTAGTTTTATGATTCAATTTTTTTTTATTTTTTTTTATATATGAGAGATTTATTTTTACACGTAAAAAATCTGTCTTTTATATATATAAGAGATTTAAAAATATCATTGTTTTTAATTTTAAAATTGTAAAGGAACATAATGTATAAATAACATAGAAGATTTATGTAGGTTGAGACAAATAATTTTCTTTCCTCACTAAGAAAGTTATACCAGACTTGCACGATACATGTGCTCTTGTAAAATTAGGTCGACAACCATTTATAGGTACTCATTGTTGAAAATATAACAGTAATGAGTAATTGTTGTCATTGTAAAGTAATGCTACTTTATTAACATGCTCTTGTTGGTTTAACCGGGAATAGACAAGGATATTTTTGGGCTGAGATATTCCATTTGATTAGCTATTTTATACTCAATATGTGATAGTTAATACCATCATATTCATATAAAATTTATGCCCGTACTTGATAATACTAATCACCAATATGAAATAAATATAATTTTAAATTATTTCTGAAATTAATATTATTATTCCGGTAACCAAACGACCCGAAAGTAATTTCCTTGAAATTAAGAAGTCCTAGGCTTTAGACCTACCACCGCCAAACTAAGTAAAATTAGCACGGGCTAGTCAGTTTTCGGACTGATAATTGAAAAATAGCTCGTGTTTGCAAAGTCATTAAAAAATAGTCACTATTTTGCTGCAATATAGAAAGTTCCAGCATAATATATTGAAGAATGAACTTCCAGCATAGTATGCTGGACCAGTATATTATACTGGAACTCCAATGTATTATGCTGGAAGTTCACATGTTACTTTATGATGGAATATTTTTCGGATTTTAAATAATATTTTTATTTAAATTTATCTTTACATAAAAAATGACTAAATTTCGATTATTGTTAAAACTCTGGCTATATTTCAATTACCACTTATATATTTGACTGTTTTTAAATTTCCCCCCCCCCCCAAACTAAAGCTCAATGGCCAGAACCTATATTGCTGGACTCACTCTAGAAAGGAGAAACAAAGAGTAGTAAGAAACAAGACAACTATTTTAGAAAATAGAAACAAAGTAAGAAACAAGTCAAATACTCTAGAAGTCCAAGTACACGGAAAAAACATATTGAGGGCGCTGAAAATTTACAAGCAATCAATGACAAAAAATTTACAAGCAATCAATGACAAAAAATTTACAAGCAATCAAGACACACTTACACTTTAAAAACACTTCACACGCTGAAAGATACACTAGTAAAATTCTCTTTCGGAGATTGACAATCAGTAGAATATCTTAGTCAATATTTAGATGTGAAATCGAAGTATGTTGAGATGCGAATTCTTTAAAAGTAATTTTCCTTAGATGAAGTATGTGCTAAGCGTAAACATAAACTTTAATTCATACCATAATTTTGAACATGATAATCTTAAATATAATTGATACAGAAAATATAATTGAAGCGGAAGCTATTACCACGAAGCGGAAGTATTGATTGTAATTGGTTTACTTTCATTACCACGACCTTTAGTGATGGAAAAAAAGGATAAAATACGGTAATCCTAATGAGTGGGGAAATGACCAATTTATAGAGTAATTGACTTAATCCGGTACGTCCATAAAGTAACCAGTCAGACGAACAAGATTTGTCTTTCATTAAAGGAAAAATGACACTGTATAGCCGCTGTAAAAATAATAGCAGAAAGAGTGTATAAAATTTATATATTTTTTGTATATATATACATTCTGTAAGTTATATACAAAAATTATATAAATTTTATACATTTTTTCGGCTACTAGATGTAAATAATTTCTGGCGTATAATACCCCTTTATTAAATATTAATTATGACCTTAAGTTTATTGGGTCAAAAAAATAATTAGAAAAAATCTAACATTCTCCCACTTGGCCCAATAATCACATAACATACTTTGTTAGTTGCGCGTACACAAATCTCATCTATAATGTTCATCGTGCATACTATAATACGACAAACTGCTAAATGTGAGTTATGACGGTTATACATATAATTTTGTCTATATACTCCCTCCCATATACTACAATATTAGCAACTCATCATATTAGGCTCATACGCAATAAAATATTATGGTCCACAGTAATATCTCATTGAGACTTATCCTGTAATATCTCAAAACAATAATGTGTACACCATTAAGAGAAATAAGAAATTATTATTATATATCAGAAACATATATATAAGCTCAAAGTGTCAAAACATCATAAATACATCAGTCTAAATATAGCCAAGACTCATTCTATGTACATGTTCTTTAAATATCTTTGGTTATAAACCTTTCGTTAACGGATTTGCAATCATGAGATCAATTCTAATATGCTCAAGTGACACTCTTTGTTTGTGAAATTCCTCCTTGACGGTATAGTACTTTAATTCCATATATTTGGAACATTTAGAGTACTTATCGTTCTTGGAGAAGAATACTGCTGCAGAATTATCACAATAAATTTTCAGTGGCTTGGTAATGTTGTCGACAACCCCAAATCCTGAAATAAAGTTTTGTAGCAATAATGCATGAATTATGGCTTCAAAACATGCCACAAATTCTGCTTCCATCGTGGATGTGGCAATGACAGATTGTTTGGCACTCTTCCATGATATTGCTCCTTCAGCTAATAGGGACAAATAAGCAAACGTGGACTTTCTAGTGTCAATACATCCAACGAAATATGAATCCGAGTATCTTACGACTTCCAAATGCTTGGATCTCCTATAAATGAGCATGTAATCCTTCGTTCCTTTTAGATACCTCAAGACTTTCTTTGTAATTTTCCAGTGGTTAATTTCTGGGTTACTCTGATGTCTTCCTAGTATTCCGATCGCAAAACTAATATTCGATCTTGTGCAATTCTGAGCATACATAAGACTACCAATAATAGAAGAGTAAGAAATTGATTCTATTTCCTTTCATTCTACATCATTCTTAGAGAATTGCATGAGACTAAATTTGTCTCTTTTTTTAAATTGGAACAATCCCTGCTGAATAATTATTCATGCTAAATCTTTCTTGAACTCTTTTGATATACGTTTTTGAGACAGTCCCAATAATCCTTGTTATCTATCACGGAATATTTCTATCCTATCACATAGAATGTCTCATCCATATCTTTCATTTCAAAATTCTTAGAGAGAAAATCTTTAGTCTCACGCAATATATCTAAATTATTAGCAGCAAGTAGAATATCGTCAACATATAGGACTAAAAATAAAAGCTTGCTCCCACTAATCTTTTGGTATATACACCGGTTATGTCACGACCCAAATCCAACCGAGGTCGTGATGACGCCTATCGTGATACAAGACAAGCATATTTCCCAAAATATAACTACCAATTTGATTATAAGAATTTAATAAAATATTTCCAATATTTGAATTTTCTCATAAACAAGAGAACTCTGAATATAAATAATATATAAATACGAAAACAAGCCCCAAACATCGGGATGTCACTAAGTCACGAGCGTCTAAATCTATGAACTAAGATATATAAGTTGTCTAACTATCCAAAAGAAGAAATAGATGATAAAAGGAGTAACAAGGTCTTGCGGACGCTAGCAGCTACCTTTAAGTCTCCAAAGATAGCCGGCCTGAACTCAACAATCGCCGCGCTCTAATTCACCTGGATCTGCACATAAAGTGTAGGGTATAGTATGAGTACAACCGACTTAGTAGTAATAAAAATAACTAAGAAACTGAGTAGTAGTGATGAGCTAAGCAAAACAACCCAATTACTTATCTCTACAATTAAGCACAAACATGGGTAAAAAGGTAATTTCCATAAATCAACAAGTAAACGCAGAAACATCAAAAGTAAATGAAACCTCCCAGCAATGTCACTCCATCACTCAACACTCAGTTTAATTGATGCTGGTATGCAAATGGGGTCAGGTCGTTGAATCTGTTTGATCAGTTTAATTGAGATTTGTGTAGAGTGGATGACTCTCGAGAACGGTTCTGATGGATTCAAGGTTTATATATAACAATTGTAAATCTTCAAGATGTGTAATTGGCTAGAACTGAGATTTATGTTGGAGGGTGTCAAGACTTGTGGCATTTCTACATTATCATGTATTCTTCATATCAATATCAGTAAGGTGAAGGTAGTGACGTTAGATTCGCAGGAAGTCTCTTCGGGGTAACTATTTTTAATGAGGTGCTTCTAGGGATATTCGAGAGAGTATTCAACAACTTATGAGCTTTAGACTGTATGGTCTTATGCTTGGGTATCGTGTGGTGAATCTAGGTTGAGAATTGCAGTATTATGACAAGGAGAATTATCAATTCGAGAGTAAGTCATAAGGAACTTTGATAAATAGGACAGCTTTGTAGTGAGTCGGATCGGCATGGTAAGGGATATGATTAGTTCTTTGGGTGCTTATGAGGTAATGGGTTTTCTAGATGTGTTTCCTAGCAATGCCCTTGGGTGTTAGTGACATGCGTAGCGTGGTTGAATTAGAAGGATTTAGTTCTGACGGTTGGGTGTTGTACAAGTGGGATTCAAATAGTTCCTGATGGTTTCTACCACGGTTGGAGATGTGTATTTTCTACTGGCATGAGGAGCATGAGAGGTATAGTGATTTTGCTTCTAGATAGGATCAAATGTAAGTTCTTGGCTATTTGGGTACGTAGTTACTTGTGGCTCGGAAGGGGCTATGAAGTTTCCATATTTATCATAGGATGGAATGGTGTATGCGATACGTTGTGTAGAGTCGAGATTTGTATGTGCGAGTTCTCGGTTCAGTTCTGGAAGGAAGGTCAAAATTCTTAGGCAGCATTGGCAGTTTCAGATGACTAAGTAAATGATATCTATTGGTGGCTTGAAGTATTTTATGTGGACCAGCGTTTCGATGGGGTCACTCATTGTAGTGGAGTTATGTGGAGGTATGATCCTCGGTGTCAGATTCGTGTGTTTTGGTTTTATGATGTGTGACAGGCTCTTAGCATGGTATTGTGATGGTAATTGTTAATGGCGGAATAGTCCTCTCGTGTGAATCTTTTCTATGATTTGAGTTCGTGGGATATTACTATTGATTGCACAAGTTGCACAGGTTATGGGTTTGGGTTGTATTGATGCGTCATGTCATCAAAGTGTTAGAGCGAGGCATTGCTTGCTAAGAGGATATGTACTAGTATTGTTTTGAGTGGCTATTGTGATTAGAATTTATCGCTATGGGTGTTTGAGTCATGCGGTATATTATGTGATTACCCCTTGGGTTACGAATAGGGCTTGATACAACATGTTCAGACTTATTCAGTTTGTAGTTGTGGAATTTTGATCTTGTAAATTATTTCAGAAGTGGAAAAATTGGTTCTAAGGTTTATGGGTCATGTTTGATTTCGAAATTTCAACTGGGTTGTGCTATTGGATCTATATGGGGTAGGGTGACGTGGGATCACCCCGGGGTATGTGCATGGTAAGGTTATTCGGCGGTTTGATGGCTTTTGGAACAACTATTGGAACGTTTGAGGACGAACTTTTGTTTAAGAGGGGGAGAATGTAACGACCCGGTCGGTCGTTACGTAGAATCTGCATTTATATTTACTGTTATTGCCTCGTCATAGCTTGGTTAAACTCTTCTTGATGTGTTAGAGTTGGTAGGCTTGGAATCGGAATAATTATAATGAGAATTTAGTCACTTAGTCATTAAAAATAGCCTTAGAGTTGGAAAAGTCAACTGAGAGTTGAATTATTGTAAACGACCTCGGAAGGCGGATTTTATGGCTCAGATAGCTTAGTTAGGTGATTTGGGACTTAGGAGTTTGTTCGGAATATTTTTGTGAGGACCGATGTAGAATTAGGCTTGAATTGGCGAAAGTTAGTTTTGGTAATTTCCGGTCGGCAGTGGGAATTAGGCTATCGGGGTCGGAATGGAATTCCGACAGTTGGAATAGGTTCGTAATGTCATTTCGGATATGTCTGCAAAATTTTAGGTTAGTCGGAGTTGTTTTGGATAGTTTCGGCATCGTTGGTGGATTTTAGAAATTTCAAAGTTCTTAGGATTGAATTTGATGTGATTTTGGTGTTCTGATGTTATTTGTAGTGTTTAGGAAGTGCAACTAAGTTTGAATGATCATATATGATATGTTGGTATATTTGGTTGGGGTCCCGAGGGGCTGGGGATTAATTTCGGGTGGTTAACGAGAAGATCGGAGTTGGAAATATGCAGCAAATCTGCTGCTGGTGCACCACTGTTGGTGTGGTCGCACCTGCGGAAGGAGGACCTCAGGTACGAGGTGCTCAGGTGCGAAGACCTTGCGCAGGTAAGAATTTGGCTGTTTGTGAAGGGGTCGCAGGTGCGGACGAATGGTCGCATCTATGGGAGCGCAGGTGCGAAAAAGCAACCGAAGGTGCGGAAATCGAGGGTTTAAGTCATATGCGCAGCTACGCACCTAGGATCGCAGGTGAGCTAATAAGGCCGCAGGTGCGGAACCCCTGGGCAGAAAGTATAAATTAAAACCCTCCGCGACCATAAGAACTTTTAACATCATTTTTGAACGGGAAAAGAGCTTGGAGGCGATTTTGAAGAGGGGAAATCAGTGTTCTTCGTGGAGGTAAGTATTTTGGACCATAAAACTTGATTATAGGTCATTAAGGAACATAATATTAGTGTTAAATTCATGAAAATCAGTAGAAAAAGGTGGAGTTAGGGCTTTAGATTATGAGACCTTTAGGGGTCGATTTGAGGGGTCAAACGGACTCGTGAAATGATGAAGAACATTTCGGTATAAAATTTGTTGAGTTCCGAGATGCGGGCTCGGGGGTCGGGTTTTGGCTAATTTTGGGTTTTGAGCTAAATTTGGTACTTTTCAATTGGAATTCATTCCTTAAGCATAATTTGATGATAAAAATCTGAACTTGGTAGATTTGGAGCACTCAGAGGCCGAATTTAGAGGCAAAGGCACTGCAGAATAGTATTTTAGCCGGTTTTGAGGTAAGTAACGTTTCCAAACTTGGTTCTGAGGGTTCGAAACCCCGAGCTAAATGATTTATGACTATAATCGAGGTGACACGCATGCCAAGTGACGGGCGTGCACCAAGGATTTGTGGCCTGGCTTATCCCATGACACCTCTTAGTGATTATTCCCTGATGATATCTGTGCTTCTGTTAATGTGGTAATTGTGAACCTATTAGAAATCATGTTAAGTATAAATGCTAGGCTTCACGCCGAAAATGCTGAGACCCGAGTGTTCATATATTAGTGTCTCGTTTTATGGTTGTTTGATTTCATATACTCAGTCCTCTTATAGCATATCACTTCATATCTCAGTCTCAATATTGTTAATTATATGCATACTTAACATTGTTTCGGGCTGATGGAGGCATCCGTGATCCATGTGAGTGAGACTGAAGAGTAATGACTAAGTGAGGCCGAGAGCCTGTTATTAAGAAAGTTATGAGAACGGACTGCACACCGCAGTGATATTTAAATCATGCCTTCGTTGGCTTGATATGGAGCTTGGGCCATTAGGGCCCCTCCGGAGTCTTTACACCCCCAGTGAGCGTATTGATGATGAGGGATGGAATTTCCTTGGCATGGATCTTGTCCAAAGCTGGTGTTATGTGAGGGATGGATCTTCCATGGACATGGATCTTGTCTGAAGCTAATGCCATGTGAGGTATGGATCTTCCCTGGACATGGATTTTGTCCGAGTGTGGTATTCCGGAGATGGATCTTCTCAGTGGGGGCTGGACTGGCCTTTTTCCTCAGTACGGAGTGACTACGGTCACCGGTGTTTATGCATATTCCAGGATGGTACTTCCCTGAGCCTGAGTGCCATATATAGTGTTGAACCATGTCACTGCATAGTTTTGAAGATTGACAAATGGCTGACCAGTTGAATCAGGTCCATCAGAGCACACATCTTGAACTGAATAGCTGGCACATGAACCGTATATGTATAGGAGATGTTTGTGAATATGAAATATCAATGAACCAAGAGATTGTCTCCTAATGCAAAAAGGTTTCAAACTGATGAGTTGATTGAAGTCGAATTCAGCAATAAAGGAAGTTGAGTTTGGTACGAATTATGTTCACCCAGGTAGAGTTGGAGTAGAATTGGACGACAAGCTCAACAACTGACTATATAAATACTTGATGTATTTCTCCTAGAATTCTACACGCACAAAAGCTAAAGTGAATCAAAATCTGAAAGCAAAGTTCCCAGAGTTATTTTGCTAGAAGAATCATTGTGCGATCCAAAGGCTACAGTTCAACTAGAAGAACCAATTCCATCTGATTGATTATTGAGTCTAGTTGATTGTAGTAGGAGTTTTAATATTGTATCTTTCAGCTTTCATAGAAGCAATTGTAATAGCTACGTGTTGTTCAAGTTAGAGTTAACTTGAGGTGTGTAGAAATTAGCTAGGGGCTAGTTACTACAAAGGGATTAGAGTTAGTCCTAGGATTACAAAAGAGTTTATTTTGTAAGTCCGTTTGGCTCAGAGTTTTTAGTGAAGAGTTTGGGCAAATCCTACTGAGGAGTAGGTCGTGGTTTTTTCACCTTTTTGAGCCAGGTGTTTTCCACGTAAAAATCTATGTATTTTTACTTTACT
>MDKI01288500.1:0-22425 GCA_005239505.1 Nicotiana paniculata | reverse complement strand
GAAGGTTGGAGATCCAGCTGCGACAGTTCCTAAGACGAGGAAGGAGTTCAACGATACCAATTGGTAGAATATATGAGTCCATCAAACTATATAGATACCATGTCCTATATTAGTGTGAGCACGTGATTTTTACCTATCGTATAATCCTACAAAAATTTCAATTAATTGATTTCCTAGTTTTGTTGGATTTTAATGCTATTTGAGATTTTTTTTTACATTGCATAGACATGATCCGTCATTTAAATCCATAAATAGTTTAAAATGACATGATTAAGCACGTAATCTTGGTTATCATTTAAATAAATATAATTAGGCAAATTGAGTTTAGAATTAATTACTACATTTTTTATTGGGTATTAACATAATTGGAGTTAATTAACTAGATGTGCATCATTGATGAGTAACTATAGCAATACTCATTTTTTAAGTCGTTACCTTTCGTAGAACAAGTGTAAGCATTAATGTTCTCATTGGGGTCCGAGGTCCCGTTGTACTTCGGGAGATCGGGAATTCTGAATTTCTTCGGGATAAGCTTCTGAGTCGCACTTGATGGGAATGGCTTTTGCACGAAATTCTTTGAATCTACACCCTTCAGAATTGGCGGTGCGCTCGGGATCTGATCGACTCTCGAGTTATAGGTTTCCACCTTTTTGTCGTTAGCTTCTATCTTCTTTTCGCCTGATTCAATCCTCTTTGTGAGGTCCTCGAGCATCTTCATGTTAGTGGGGTCGGCTGCTGACCCGTTATTGCTCGACCTTTCTAGTGCTTGTTTGACTCGAGGAGCCGTTTCTAGTGGTGTTGCGCTTGGAGTTTTTTGATGGTTTTGTAGCTAAGCAATATCCACTTGTTGTGCTTGCAACATCTCAAAAATGACATGAAGGCTAACTTCTCTTTCCCTTTGAGCAGGGGCTCTCTGTGCTTCATGTTTGTCTCCTTCGTGCACACTTCCGTCTGTATAAGATCTTACATCGACATAATGAGCGTTACGTGAGCCTTCATCAACGGTTTGTACTGGTGCTCCTTTAGGGTTTTGCGGTGGTACACCGACGCCTGAAGCAACTACACCATTCTCTCCGTGATTCTCAGGACCATTATTTTCATGTGCATTCACTGAGTTAGACATTTTCTGACCTGAAATTGAAGATTCCTGGAAAAGAAAAAGTGTAAAGAATAACTTTTGTTTTTATAAAACCAACATTAAAACAATCACTATTATTTTTAGCCCCACGGTGGGCGCCAAATTGTTTACCGTGAAATGGTTATTACAATTATATCTGATTTTATGGTTCTAAAAATATGTGATTTATTTTAATACTAGTTGTTTAGGCAATAGATGATAAGTGAGAGTTAAGAAAAATGAGATAAGAGCAAAGGATAATGTAATTGTGCAAACCGAGTAGTTATGAGATAGGGTCTCGAGCTGGCCGAAACTGGGCCTCGGAGTCGAACTCGAGTGTTCGACAGGGGGAGATCGATGAAGGATTAACAACTTAATGGTCCTCGAAGATGGCCTCTTTATGATCAACAATAATAAATAAGTGAAGAACAATTAATGAACACGATGAATTGAAATCAATAAATCAATGGAACAATTGTAGAGAATGTTTGAGTTAGAGAATAGAGAATGTTTTTGTTCTTGTATTGAATATCATATATCTTACAAAATGAAAAGGTTCCCCTTTATATAAGAGGGGGAAACCCAACTAGTACATGTGTAATTATTACAAAGAAATACATCTGGTACATCTATTCAATGTCACGGTATGGACTTGTACTAGTCTTGCAGACTTGGTCATCTCTAGCCACGTGGCTTTTGGGAATTTCCTGCCTTCTCATGACGGTCTTCGATTTATGCCTCTCCGAGGTCGAGCATGGGGGATCCTCGATATGCTTCCTCGATATCGAACCTCGAACTGTGCTTCGAGCCCTCTGAAGACGGGCTACGGAATGCCATAATGATCATAAAATCGGACTCTCCGATTTTAGCCGTATATAGGCTTATCTCCCATAACATTTCGAAATGTTAGTCCCCGATAATGGTGGCCTTGGCCTATATATCAGGGGTGCCTCTTTGAGGTCTTATGAACTTGGGTCTAAATAACTCGAATATTCCTATCGTCTATTGTAGTGCCCGAGTGTGCGAGATGTATTTTTACTTGGCCCTTGAGCCATTTCTCACAAAATCATAAGTATGAGGTTTGTACAGTAGAGAATTTTCTTCGAGACACAAGATGTTTGATAAAGAAAGAATGCTTCTTTGAATAATTCATACATGCGTACATGTTTTTCCATCGGGGCTCGACTAATCAATAAGACACGGTTCATTCGACCATTTGTCCCATTACAAAGTTTCCCTATCGAGGCCCTTTGACACAAAGTACTTTTCTCGAAAATATAACATCTGAGGGTGATGCCCCCAGTATTCGAGGTTGATTGCAAAGAAGCCTTGGATACTGCTGAAATGTCCTCAGGTAGAACATAGTTGTTGCCTCGTTAAAAGCCTTGCCGGAAAAATCCATTTGGGATAAAAACCGATCTAAGGGAAAAATAGTGCAATGCGTACTTTAAAACCTGGGGTCTCAATGTCTTTGGTCGAACACCTGCAGTAAGTTAGCACCAAATATGTAAATGAAAGAAAGGAGGAAGTCATACCTATGAATAATATCGTCTGAGAAGTGATATGTTCCAATTGTTTGGCAGTGGTTCGCCGCTCATCGTTCCGATTTTATAAGACCCTTTTCTGACTATGTTGAGGACTTGGTAGGGTCCTTCCCAATTCGGACCGAGCTTCCCTTCATTAGGATCTCGAGTGTTGATGGTGACTTTCCTTAGGACTAAGTCCCCGACTCTGAAATGCCAAAGGTTAGTTCTCCTATTGTAATATCTTTTGATTCGTTGCTTTTGTACAGCCATTCGAGTGAGTACAACTTCTCATTTTTCATCTTATAATTTGAGGCTAGTACTCATAGCCTCAAGATTTGATTCTTTTGTTGTATGTTAAAACCTGGCACTGGGTTCCTTGACTTCGACTCGAATCAAGGTTTTAGAGCCATATACTAAGGAAAACGAAGTTGCCCTTGTGTTGGACTCCGATGTTGTTCGATATGCTCAAAGGACTTCGGGTAGGATTTCTCTCCATTTCGCTTTAGCTTCGTTCAAACTTTTCTTCAGGGTTTGGATGCTGGTATTGTTCTTCGATTTGGCTGTCCGTTCCCACTAGGATGATACGCCGTCGACAATATCCTTTTTATTTTATGGTCTTCGAGGAATTTCGTCACTTTTTTGCCGATAAATTATTTTCCATTGTCGCATACTATTTCTGTGGGTATCCCGAATTGACACACGATGTAGTCCCAGATGAAGTCTATAACTTCTTTCTCTCTCACTTTCTCGAACGCCTGTACTTCAACCAGCTAGAGAAATAGTCAGTCATAAATAAGATGAACTTAGCTTTACCTGGGGCCGATGGTAGAGGGCCGACGATGTCCATTCCCCATTTCATGAATGGCCATGGGGATATGATTGAGTGAAGTTGTTCTCTGGGCTGGTGGATCATCGGTGCAAACCTTTGACATTTGTCACATTTTTGAACAAACTCCTTAGAGTCTATTTCCATGCTATCCCAATAGTATCCTGCTCTAAGAACTTTGTGAATCAGTGATTTGGTGCTGTAGTGGTTCCCACAAGCGCCTTCATGAACCTCTTGTAAAGCATAATCGGTCTCATCTGGTCCTAAACATACTACCAATGGTCCATCGAATGTCCTTTTGTGTAATGTTCCATCTTCGGCCAACGTGAATTGAGCAGCTTTGGTTCGTAGGGCCCTCGACTCTTTAGGGTCCGATGGGAGATTTTTGTTTTTCATTTATTCAATATACTTATTCCTTTAATCCCAGGTTACGCTTGTAGAGTTTATCTCAGCATGACCTTTCTCAATCACGGATCTCAAAAGTTGAATGACAGTTCCCGAGCTGATCTCATCTTCCTCTACCGATGACCCCAAATTTGCAAGTGCATCGTCCTTACTGTTTTGTTCTCGAGGTACATGTTGTAGAGTCCATTCCTTGAAACGGTGAAAAGTTACCTGCAACTTGTACCTTTGAATTCTATCCCTTCGAACTTCGAAGGTTTTGTTTACTTGGTTAACCACCAATAGAGAGTCACATTTAGCTTCAATGACTTCTGCTCCCAAGCTTTTAGCTAGCTCGAGACCTATATTCATGGCCTCATACTCGGCATTGTTAGTCAACTTAGAAGTCTTGATAGATTGTCTAATAGTGTTACCCGTGGGTGGCTTCAAAATGATGCCTAGGCCGGACCCCTTCACATTTGAAGCATCATCTGTGAAAAGGGTCCACACCCCCGATGATGTAAATGATTTTAATAAGAGTTCCTTTTCAACTTCAGGTACGAGGGTTGGCGTGAGATCGACCACGAAGTCCACTAAAATTTGAGACTTGATGGCCGTTCAGGTTGATATTGATATCGTACCCGCTGAGTTCGATGGCCCATTTGGCCAATCAGCCCAATAATTCGGGCTTGTGCAAAATATTACGAAGTGGGTAAGTGGTTAATACGCATTTAGGGTGACACTGAAAGTATGGTTTTAACTTTCTAGAAGCGCTTATAACTGCAAGTGCCAATTTCTCTAAGTGTGGATATCTAGTTTCTGCTTCTCCTAAAGTGCGACTTATGTAATAAACATGGAATTACGTACCTTGCTCTTCTCGAACCAGTACACCACTTATCGCAATTTCTGATACTACTAAGTGAAAGTAAAGTTTCTCATCTGCCTTCGGAGTGTGAAGCAGTGGTGAGCTCGATAGGTACCATTTCAATTCCTCTAATGCCTGTTGGCATTCCGGGGTCCAGGCGAAAATGTTCTTCTTTTTGAGCAGAGAGAAAAATTTATGGCTTCGATCTGATGATCTCGAGATGAATCCGCCTAAGGAAACTATCCGTCTAGTTAGCCTCTGTACGGCTTTTACACTGTCCACGACGGTGATTTCTTCGATGGCCTTGATTTTATCGGGGTTGATCTCGATCCCCCGATTTGACACCATGAAACCGAGGAACTTTCCCGAACCGACCCCGAAAGTACATTTATCGAGGTTGAGCTTCATGTTACATTTTCTCAGAATCTCGAACGTTTCCTTCAAATGAGCTAAATGGTCCTCTACGCGCAGGGACTTAACTAGAATGTCATAAATATAGATTTCCAATGACTTACCTATTTGTTCTTCGAACATTATATTTACTAGGTGTTGGTAAGCAGCTCTCGCATTTTTTAGCCCGAAGGGCATTACATTATAATAGTATGTTCCGTATTTGGTGATAAATGAAATCTTTCTTGGTCTTCCGGGTTCATATGAATTTGATTATACCCGAAGTAGGAATCGAGAAAGGCGAGGATCTCGTGGATGGCGTGACATCTATCATACGATCGATGTTAGGCAGTGGAAAAGAATCATTGAAACATGCTTTGTTTAAGTCCTTATAGTCTACGCACATTCTAAGTTCGTTCCCTTTTTTAGGAACTATGACTACATTGGCTAACCATTCAGTATATTTTACCTCCCGAATGGACCCTATGTTAAGAAGTTTAGTTATCTCGTCCTTTATGAATGCATGGTTCACCTCGGACTAGGGTATCCTCTTTTGCTTCACCGGTCTGAAATTAAGGTCCAGGCTTAGTCGATGCGTTGTTATTTCCGGTGGGATCCCTGTCATGTCTAAATGGGACCAAGCAAAACAGTCGATGTTATCAATAAGAAATTGAATAAGTTTTTTCCCGAGTTCGGGGGTTAATTCCGTCCCTAGTTATACCTTTCGCTCGGGTGAATACTCGATCAGTATAACCTGTTCCAGCTCTTCGACCGTTGATTTGGTAGCGTCAGAATCATCGGGAACAAAAAAAGTTTGAGGGGACAGAAAATCCTCCTCTTCTTCTTCTATCACACGTTTCTCCGATCCGGTCGAGGCTGGTGGCAGTGATTGCTATTTGGCTCCCTGTTTACCTTTGATGCTATATTTTTCCGAGGTTGAAAATGTCGATATTGGTGTTACCTCATTGACCGCAAATATTTCCTTTGCTGCATGTTATTCTGCGTACACTATTTTTACACTGTCTAACATCGGGAATTTCATCATCTGATAGAGGTATGAGGGTACTGCCCTCATGTTGTGGATCGAAGGCCTCCCAAGCAGCGCATTGTACCTCATGTCGCCATCGATTATGTGGAACTTGGTATCTTGAATGGTTCCAGCCACGTTCACTAGTAGGATAATCTACTCCTTAGTTATTTCACTGGACATATTAAAGTCGTTTAGGACTCGAGCTGCAGGCATGATCTGGTACTGTAGGCCGAGCTGCTCCACGACCCTTGATCGGATAATGTTCGCCGAGCTACCTGGATTCACTAAAACACGCTTAACTTGAACTTTATTTAAGAAGATAGAAATTACCAGAGCGTCGTTGTGGAGCTGAGAGATGCCTTATGCTTCTTCATCGTTTAATGATAAGGTGCCTTCAGGCACATAATCTCGGGTTCGTTTCTCTCTAGTGATTGACACCTTAGTGCATTTGAATATGGGTCCACGTGGAACATCGACTCTACCGACGATCATATGGATGACATGTTGAGGTTCTTCCTGTTCATTCTTTCTATTAGCGTCCCTTTCTCTAAAATGATTCTTAGCTCGATCACTGAGGAACTCTCGAAGGTGGCCCTCATTAATAGACGGCTACCTCCTCCCTCAATTTCCTGCAATCTTCGGTCCTATGATCATGCATGCCATGATATTTGCACATGAAATTTGGGTTTCTCTGGGAAGGATCGGTCTGGGCCACCTAGTATCTTTTATCCTTCTGATAGTCGATACGATGCCTGAAACATCAATACTAAAATTATAATCCGATAGCCGAGGTGCTTCTGTGGGATCTACATACTTGTCGAAACCACTTTTTCTCATAAGTCCTCGAGAACTTTTTCCTCGATCACTTCTTCGATCATTCCGGGCGGCATTGCGTCCAAGACCATTGTTCCTTCGATCTGCAATATATGGCTTGTATCGATATTTATTCGACTATGGATCCTTGTCGACGTCCCTCTGATTTTTACCTATCGACCTGTTTGGATGACCTGAACCAGAAGGAGCTCCTAATTGGTTATCCTCGACCCCGATCTTCGATTGATACCGATTGTGTATATCTTCCCAAGTTACATCTGGATACTCGATCAAATTTTGTTTCAGCTGACATGATGCTATCGAACTCCGTTCGTTCAACCCTTGGGTGAAAGCTTGAACGGCCCAATCATCTGTGACAGGTGGAAATTCCATGCATTCCATTTGAAATCGGGACACGAATTCCCTCAGCATTTCATTATCCCTTTATCTTATGTTGAAGAGGTCCGATTTCCTTGTTGCGATCTTTATGGCTCCAGCGTGTGCCTTTACGAAGGAATCTGCTAACATTGCGAACGAATCGATGGAATTTTGTGGTAGGTTGTGATACCAAATCATTTCTCCCTTCGACAGGGTCTCTCCGAACCTTTTCAACAATACAAACTTGATCTCATCATCTTCCAAATCATTACCCTTAATGGCACATATGTAAGAGATAACATGCTCATTGGAGTCGGTGGTCCCGTTATATTTGGGTATGTCAGGCATATGAAACTTCTTTGGAATTGGCTTCAGAGTCGCACTCGGAGGAAACGTCTTTTGCACAAATTTCTTCGAATCCATACCTTTCAAGTTTGGTGGTACCCCCGGTATATGATCAACCCGAGAGTTGTAAGTCTCCACCTTTTTATCATTGGCTTCGATTTTCTTTTCTCCTGATTAATCTCCTGCTGAGCTCGCCGAGCATTTTCATTATCGCAAGATCAGTCCCCGATGTGTTATCAATCGACCTTTCCAGTACTGGCTCAGTACGGCGAGTAATCTCCAGCTCGACCCTGTTTGGAGCTCTATGTTGGTTTTGTAAGTGAGCAATGGCGACATACTGGGCCTGAAGCATCTCGAATATCACTTGGATACTGACTCCTTAGTCTCCCTTGTCCTGTGTTCCTTTGCCATCAGATCGGCCTTCTTTGCATACACTCCCATCAAGATCTACGCCTAAGTCCGCATTCAAAGCAACGTGCGAACTGACGTCGACTGGGTTGACAGCTGGTGCTCCTCCGAGATTAGCTGTGGCACCTCGATTCCTGGAGCAATCACATTTTCGTTTTCCCCGGGAAGTCTGAGGCTATTGTCACAGCATGTGGATGTGTTCTATGAGTTTGACATGTTTTAACCTGAAAGCAAAAATTCTTGACAAGAACAAGTGTAAAATAGTTTATTTTACCCAAAAGTTCGTGTAACAATTAAACTTATATTATGGTTTTAAGGATACATGATTTAATCCAATACCAATTGATAAACAATGAACCAAAAGAATAAATTGAACAGTAAAATAAATCAAACCAGTGTTCTAGCAATGCTTTCGACCTTGATTCGAGATGGTCTAGAGGTTGAGTAACAAGAACAGTAAGAACGGTAATGAACAATAATGGATAGCAAGTGAAATAGAGAGCTGCGTATGTATTCTTTATTAGTAAAATATTATGATGTTACAAATGAATATGATACTCCTTTATATAATAGGGTAATCCTAAGTAAGATACATTTCTAATAATGGAAGTAAATCCCACGATTGGCGTCAATAATCGCTTGATTCGATCCGTCCCGAAATTCCCGCCGTGATCTTCGACCGGTTGCTAATATTTCGTCGTTCTGTTTCTATACCTTACTCGAAGTAAGTCACGCTCGGTCTCGATCTTCAGTGAGCACTTCGATTTCCATAGTAAATATTCTATCTTCGAACTTGGGCTTGGTCCATTACGAATTTACTCTCGTGGCACCTCCGATACCTATAATATCGGATATGCCCGATTTCGACGTATACAACAACTTAAGCTTGATGAAATATAAGCGAGTATCCATTTTGGAACATCTTAATATCGCAAATATCAAAACAGCCAGACCCTTGTAATATGCTTCCATATCCACCTTAAGTCAATAAACCTACATAGAGAATAGCATTTAAAGTGAATATTGACAACCAAATCGACATGCTTCTATTGTACAATATTTGCTAAAAAGACATTGAGATCCAACAATAAAGAGGAGTTGTTTAACAAATAAATTAAAGTCTAGAAATCTTTCCAGTTTAACCTCAAGCACACACAGTCGGGAAATTAAAGTCTAGACAAGAGGTCCCTTTTCAGTGTGAAGTCAAAAATTACAATCACGATAACATCCATCCTTAAAAAACATTTGTACAGTATGGCAAGAGACTTCAACTTAGTCCCAAATGGTGGAGATACTCCACCATTTACCTCAACGTTGGAGATACCCAAATGGATTCTGGTCCTAGTTCCTATACAACTTTCTTTGCATTGTCGCACCACTGAACGACTTGCACATTACTGTACTCAGAAACAACAGCTATACGAGACAAAACAAAGCTTCAGACTTAGCCATATATACACTTTTTTTTATCTATATGATTGAGATACATGATGACAATTGAGGATTGTTCTAGTGGTAGAGCACCCCCATCACCAACTGATCCTCTTGAGTCACATAGAGGGTAAGTGAGAACACTCTTGATCCTCTTCAGGTTGGGAATTATGAAGAGAAGAAAAGATCGAAATGTACATACTCCTTGACATACAAAATATAGAAATAGATTTTGCGACATTTCAGAAAAGTTGTATATTCCATAACCAAAAATACATTGAAATCTTCTGGACATGAGCTTGTAGATGATCCAACAAGCTAACCTAAAAATAATGCAGTGCAGAAAACTCCTTCTCCCTCTGAAATCTGTGTAGCTATGGCGAAGAACAGAAAAACAAAAACAACTATGGATGTGTCCTCTTATCATAAGGTTAATAGTCCAGAGGCAACATATCAGTGACGGACCCAGGATGTCAAAGGTGGTGCCTAGTATTTATTTTCTTTTTGGGTTCTTTTTGTTTATAACACAATCTTAAAATAAAGTTATTTTAAAGTTGGTGATCAACAATTTTTAAAAATTTGGGCATATATGAAAAATATAAAAGCCTATTCATTTCCGTTTTTAACGTTATATTAACATAAATTAACACATTTAACAAATTTTCAAACATTAATTAAAAAAATGAGTTTATCCACTTAAAAAATTATTAGCTCTAATATATTTAACAAATTATAGAACTTTGTTGTATTTTATAAATAAGAAGTAGTTATCTGCAAACATACGAAAATAAAAATGATATATAAAATTACAAATAAATACCAATAACTGAAAAAAGAGAGCTAAACACTAAATTAAAAAAATCAATATAAAATAAATAAAATGCACTTGCATGTTTAAGTGATTTAAAACAAACTTATAACCAAAATAAATTTGTTGAAAGGTTTAATTTTTCCAAATAGAATAACTTAAGAATGATTTTCACTGAATTCAAGTAAAGAAACATATTGAAAAAGAAGTAGCAAAGAAACTTAAAATGAAATGGGAAATATGACAAATAGAAGACAATAGACAAATATTTTTTATTTTTTTCTGGTCAAAAGGATTACTAATATTATATAATTAAAGAAGCCACGTAGGGCATTATACAAGGTGCCTTAGAGGCATCAGATCAAGTAAGTAAGTTGGGGATACATAACCCTCCATACACAAACCATTGCTTACAATAGAACTAGTATTAGAAATATTCCTATTAACTGAAGATAAGTTGGGGTAATCACATAGAGTAGGTACTACAGAGGCCAATTGTGTTGAACTGGTGAAATTGCATTTGCTGAGCCTCTTGTGAGGTGGACCATTGAGGTCCCGATAGTAAGAAGATTCTGCAAAAAGTGGTGGGCTCCCAAAAAAGATGCAATTTTCCTGTGCATGCGTGGCTCCAAATTTAGCTAAAGTGTCTGCAACACAATTTTTCTCTCTGTAGATGTGCTGGATACAAGGGCTAGCCAACTGGAGGAGCAACCACCTGCCGTCATTAATATGATTAGTATGTTGGATAGGTGGTGATGTAAACATACCTATTAGTGCCTGAGCATCCCTTTCAATGATGAGGGGATAGAGTTTGTGTGAGACTGCAATTTTAAGGCCCATGAGTAAAGCAAGCAGTTCAGTCTGAACTGGTACTCCTGGTGTAGCTTTGCCAGTACCATATGTATTATGGTGAGGACTGCAGGATCCATCAATATTTAGCTTAAAAATATTTACCGCTGTTGGATGCCATTTAATGTATATATGGGTAGTATGAATTCCTTTAAGTTTTTTGTTAGTTAAGAAGTGATATTCTGCTGCCATGTTAATAATAGTAGGTATATGCAGATTTTTTTTGTATATTCAAAAGTATGCTTGTTTATGTGTGTCCAAAGAGACCACATAAAAAATGGTGTGAAGGTTGTTGTAGGAATGTGATAAGGTGTCGATGGATGTGATATATGCACTAATTGATGTAACCAAACAATATTATGAGGTTGGGGAACAGTGCAATCCAAGGATGGTAAAGGAATATTATAAACAGTCCAAATTTGATTTGTCTTTGGATATTGTAAAAAGAGATGTGTAACAGCTTTCGATGCTGTGTTACACTGGGGACAAATAGATGAGGAGAGGATGTCTAATAGAGATAGGTACATAGTAGTTGGAAGTCGATCATGTGCTAAGAGCCAGAGGAATAAACTGGTTTTTGGAGGAATGTGTAACTTCCAAATCCATTTGTAGGAATAGTGGAAACGTTCGTGAGAAGTGATATCTCTATACATGGATTTCATTGAGAAAGTACCATGTGTTGTGATCACGCTCAACTATGTCTAATAAAAGACTAAGCAGGCGTTACAAATATAATCCGGGGTATTAAGCCCAAAGTCGATCCCACAGGGAGTTAACGTATCAAGCAAGCCGTCAGAATACTAAACTTTCACTTAATAAACTTTCTCAAGACTTTTGAATGTCAATAATGTTTTACTATTTCTACTGACAAAATTAATAAACTAACGATTAACTAACAATATGATGTAAACAATTATAATAAAGGTCTAAGGTTATGGTTTTCCCCGTCGATGAACTTCCATCTCGGATACTTCTTATAGTTTGATTAGTTGTCTCTATTAATCATGAGCACTCTATCTACCATAAATCTCTCTCTAGTATTTATGATAATTTACTAGACGCACTCTCTCAAGTTACGCTAGCTCGATTGCATTACAGCTCACTTTAGATTGCACCCGAAGTATCGTAATTTCTAATCCAACTTCTAAATCCTCGGTTATGAATTTCGTCTATACTCCGGGAGTGATGTTTCTCAAACAACTACCTAAATATGCACTCTCTCTCAAATAGATACATAATAAATAGGAACAACTTATTGATGGCCATTCAATTAACTACAACAAGAACGTAGTTGAAAAAATGGAGTTTAATCAATCAATCAAAGCTATATTAATATCACAATAAATTCATCCCCAAACGGGTTCCACCAAAACCCTATATTAAGGAAATTAGCTACTCATGCTCATAATAATCAAATCCAAAATAACTTGCATAATTAAATTACAGAGTAATGAATAAACGATGTAAAAATCGATGTTTTCCTCTCTGAGTAGTATTCCACATGCTTCTCTTGTCTCTATAGGAATATCCCCTTTAAACTTGTGTTTTTGGTCTATTTTTATGTTTGGGACAAACCCTAAACGTGCAGGAGACTTCTATTCAAATCGGGAAACACTTACAAATTTTCAAAACTCGGATTTGACCGGATCAGGGGCCAGGCGTTACAGGACAAACGCCTGGCCAGGCCTGGCGTTTGGGCCCTGGCGCCTGGATAACGCCTGGCCTCATCAGGCTTTATAGCCCAAACGCCTGGCTAAAGCCTGGTGTTGCCAGGCTTTACAGCTCAAACGCCCGGATATAGCCGGCTTCACTTCTTTTTGACTTTTGAGCGTATTTTCAACGTTTATGCTTCCATTCAACTCGGCTTCTGTTTTCAATTCACCTACACATAAAATAACACCCATTAGGCACATACAAAATGTATTTTTATCATTAGCGCACATAAAATGCAAGGTACATAACGTGTTAAACCATGAATTCTAGCCACTCATCATGTTGTACGGGCCCAATAGATTTGATCAAAAGAATTGGATTTATAGGGCATATAAATTTCTTGAATTTTCATAAGAACTTGGCAAGGAAGGACAAACAGTAATTTGCTTAAATGCCATGTATGATTGTAGTAGTAGTTAGAAACATGGTTGGATTCTTCATGATGTGGAAGAGGACCCGTGATTGTATTTCGCAGTGTCATATTAGGGCTGATCCAAGGGTCATGCCAAAAGCTAACATGCTTCCCTGTATTAATGTTCCATTGATATCCTAATATGTAGTGATGCCAACCCTGAATAATATTCTGCCAAGTGGAGGATGTATTAGATATGCTTTTATGTGGTGGTCGCAGGTACTGGTGGAGTAGTACCTGTGCCTAGAGTTGTTGTGGATTTTGAAAAGTCGCCATGAGAGTGACGCAAGCAGAGCTTGATTTTTAGCATATAAATTTTGGATTCCTAGGCCTCCTTGATCTAAAGACTTGGTGACCGTATCCCACTTGAGAAGGTGCAGCTTCTTCTTTTGTCTAGTGGTAGCCCATAGGAAGTTTCGTTGATAGCGATTTAGATATGAAAGGATATGTGTTAGGATTTTTATATACTGCATTATGTGGTTTCGAAGGTGATTTAGAGTGGAGCAAATTAAAGTGATTCGTCCTGCACGGGTTAAGAATTTTGTTTTTCAACCCGCTAACTTATTAGTGAAGTTATCAATAAGGAATTGATAATCACGCTTGGAAGGTTTTGTCGTAAAAATAGGGAACCCTAAATATTTTCCAAAAGTTTTCCCTTTATTCATATGGAAAAGGTGTAATACATGGGTTCTTATGTCAGAAGTGCAGATTTTTGAAAAGAAATTTTTTGATTTATCTTAGTTTATGAATTGTCCAGAATGTTGTGTGAAGTGGGTAATTGTGTTAGTCACTGAAGTGCAAGTAGTATTAGTAATTTTTTTCGTGAGAATAATGTCATCGACAAACAGTAGATGGAATAGTTGAGGCCCTCTGTGGGATAGAGATAGAGGTATCCAAACATAATGGTCAACTGCCATGTTGATTTGTCTTGTAAGCATTTCAAGACATATAATAAAAATATAGGGCGATAAAGGATCGCCCTGTCTTATACCACGTGTGAGTGTAAAGTATTCCGTAGGGTTTCCATTAATGATAACGGAAGTTGAGGTAGTTGTGATACAAGACATAACGAGTTTAGTAAAATTTGGGGGAAAATTAAGAGTTATGAGAGTATTACGTATGAATGACCATTCAAGTTTGTCAAATGCTTTTTCCAGGTCTAGCTTAAGAAGCATGTTGAAATTTTTCCCTTTTATTTTTTGGAATTTGTTAATGATTTCCTGGACAATTAGGGCATTATCTGCCGCTCTTCTATTTTTCTGAAAACTAGACTGAGTAGGACTGATAAGGTGTTCCAGAAGTGGTTTAAGACGATTTACAATAATTTTGTAATAATTTTATAAATATTGTTGCATAGACTAATAGGACGGTATTGAGTGATTGTAGCTGCATGTTTATTCTTAGGTATGAGACAGACTAGGGTTTTATTAATGGAAGGATCTATTTGGTAATCGGTAAAAATATTATGGCAAAAATAATTTACAGAAGTTGCTATAGTGTCCCAGTATTTTTGATAGAAGAGATGGTGTAGTCCAACCGGTCCAGGAGCCTTAAGAGTTTTAAAAGAATGAATGGCATTAATAATTTCAAGATCTTGTAATGGGCGAGTCAATTCACAACAGTGTTGTTGAGTGAGAATGTTGTATGGTTGAATGACCTTTGTTTGAATAGAGACATTTTGTTGAGTTTGGAAAAGGTTTTGATAGTAGTGTATAATAGTATCTTTGATTGTGTGAGAATCCGTGATCCAATTATCCCTTGGTCTTAGAGGGCCGTGATACGATTTTGTCTATTCCGATTAAGAGTTGTAAGGTGGAAATATTTAGTATTTGCGTCACCTTCATTTAACCATTGTATGCGTGATTTTAATTTCCAAAACTCCTCTTCAAGTTTAAGAAGGTGATTAAATTCTAGAATTAATTATTGTTCTAGATTTTGGAGGAATGAACTATTATGATAATGTATTGAAGCTTGAATACCACCTAGTCTATGTAAAAGCTTTCTTTTCCTTTTAAAAATTCCAAAAGTTAAACGGTTCCATTCCTGAACCATTGTGGTAAATTGATTGATGGCAGGTAACAATTGTAGTTGGCCATGCCATGAAGTTTGAACTATTGAAGGAAAAGTTGGATGATTCATCCAAATTGTTTCAAAACGAAAGATTTTTTGTCGAGGTAAAGTGTGGTGTTGTAATTGTAGTAAAAGGGGACAATGATCAGAATGTGTTCGTGGTAAATGTGTAATTAGGGCATCATGGTAGTGATTGAGCCAGTCATAATTAACTAGACACGATCAATGCGTTCAAGTATTTTATGATTTTTTGATCTACTATTTGTCCAAATATGTCGACTACCCTTGTTACCCAAATCCGTTAGGTTATAGTAAGAAATGCAATCTATAAAGTATTTTGTACGTGAATTATTTATAGGCAGTCCTCCAAATTTATCATCTGCGTGTGTTATTTCATTAAAATCACCACCTATAAGCGATGGGCCTTTGTAGTTATCATGAAAGCACATTAGATTTTGCCACAATATTTTCCTATTGATGAAATCATTACTCGCATAGACGACCGTAAATAACCATTTGAAATTGAAGGGGTGTACCTGGATTTCACAATGTATTTCCTGGGTGGTTGTAGCTACTGGTGCAATAGTGAGAGCCTCAGTGTGCCATAAGATAACAATCCCCCCCGGAAAGGCCCATGGTTGACACTTGTATCATACCACTAAAGTTGAAATCATCCTTAATCCATTGATGATCTTGACAATGTGTTTCCAGTAAAACCACCAAGGAGGGCCTCTTGTAGTCAAGCAAAGAACGAAAATGAATGTCAGCATTTTGGGCTCCTCTACAGTTCCAGAGTATGAAGTTCATGTGGCTGATGGTTTGGTCCCCCAGTTGACTCCTCCTCCCCATTCTTCGAGTTCTGCTTGTTTCCCCTAAACGTAGACGTAGAGTGGGAAGCAATAGCATTGCATACTTCCCCACCTACGAAATTCTTGTAGGACGGAGACGAAGTGAAGACATGCAAAGACAATTTAACTTGGAAAGTTGGTTGCACATTCTCTATTCCAATGCGAACAAAACGATAATTGAAGTAGGGAGAGGCACTTGTTAGGATCAAAAGTGAATTAAACATCAAAATATATTCCTATATAATTCTTACTACAAATTCTAATTAAACATGAATTGAATGAGCTTGTAAATATCAAATCCTAAATAATTCTGGTCACTACTACAATTTTAAATTAGTTTTCCAACAGAATTATATCATATGAATATTTTCCCCAAAAAAATTATTAGTCGAACTTTTCTAATGGATGTAGAAGACTCAAAGTAAGGAAAAGTGAGAATCGGATCTTCTATTAGTATCTAGCATGCAAGTTCGGTATGAAATGCTATTACATGCGGCGAAAAAATACTTCTAAGATATACTTGGTTCAAAACTCATTGCTAAAATCCAGACCGAATCAAACTTAAGAACTTGGCCAAGATGCTTCGGAATAATGTAGTGGAGTAAATATAAATCATTAGATCCTTATACACCGTGAGATAAAACGGTTAAAACACCCAAAAATTTATTTTTAGGGAGACCAAATGTTATCCCCTCGGCTTGACTGATCGAACATGACATGGGCGTGACGAGGGATTTACATGATGGATCTCGACACGGCCCTATAATGACTATGGCATCATGTTGACAAGACTGTCCGACATGGGCAGGTGTTGATTGGCATGGATTGTAACATGAAGGCATGTGGCTTAGGTTACAAGACATGACAAGACCATGGCATTAATGTAGCCATGGCAAGACAAAGGCAACAGTAGCAAAAGCATAACAAGGGCTGGAAAAGATAAGTCAGGGCGTGGCAAGGCAGATGTGCGCGGACAAACATTTCCACGGGCAAGCTGAGCATGCGGCATTGGCAGAAAGTATGACATAAGTGAATTGATGAAAGCTCGGGAATTAGATGTTACATCCCGTATTTTCGGACTTTAAAGTTTTATCGTAAGTTAATCGACACAAGTTCGAGAATGAGATTATTTTGAGACAATTAAGCATTATGCTATTTCAAACAAGTGATGAGTAAATTCATGAAGGTAAGAGAGTAAGAAGATCGAAAAAAATGAGTTTAGTCAAAGTTTGACATTTTAGAATAAAATATAGTCTGAGCTATAATACCTGATGTTTAGCTTAAAGTGTATATATTTCTATGTATATCGCCTCATATTTTACTTTTGTTTCATGAGTTTTAGATGTTAAATATGATGATTTATATTAATTTGAAGTGTTATTATGTGTAGGAATTATTCGTGATCAATTGGGGGCGAAACGCACGAAATTTGAGCTAAAACAGACGAAACCGAGAAAATTGCGAAATTGGGTGCCACAGGCAGCGCCCAGCACCACCTGTGACGCTGTGGGCAGTACCTAAATTAGGAGTAGCTCCCTGGTGGGCGCCTTGTGCTACCCAGGGCGCCGATGGCGGGAATTTCTCCTAATTTGTTCGGGACTCGGTTAATTCTACCCTAGACCTACCCAACACGTATAAAAGCAAGTCTAAACTCAATTTTGAGAGGAGGACGTGACTTTTAGAGGAAAACACAAGTATAGAGCCTCCTTGGAGGCCGGGTTTCATATTTTCTTCCACCAAACATAGTAAGTTTTATGTTTCTTTGTATGACTTATTGTTTGGCTACCATGTCTATGTCGAGCTAAACTTCACGTTCTAGGGTTGTGGGTCTTTCATGAATATTGTTATTCGAATATTGATTTTGATTTCTTAATTTATCGCATTGGTTTATTTATTCAATATTGAACTTAATTATTTGATTGCTTGCTCACCAATTGAATACAACATACGAATCTAGAGTTGAACTCGAAAGTGGTAATTCTAGATTGCATATAGGACTGCGTAGAGCAATTTCTTGAATCTGGTCATCGGGGAACAAATTCGTGGTTATGATAGACATATACCTAATTGTCTTGCTTGGTTAATTTACAGGAATTATAAATGCGTTATTGTTGATTCTAACTCCATAGACATATAGGCGTTAGGTTAGCTTGAATAGGCGAGTAAGAACTCGACAGATTCTTATGAGCAATTTAACCCTGTCAACCAATAAACCAGATAAATTAATTAGTCAATTCAATTGAAGAATACGATATGATTGTTAGATAGCCCATAACCCTAGACCGTTTTCATTACATTGATATCACAAAAATCTGGTTTTCCCTTGTTCAGGGTTCACTATTTGTTTTCTTTATTTTAATTAGTTTAGAATCAAATATTATTAGGTTTAATTCTTGTTTAGATAATGATAGTCTAAATTTAGTTAATAGTTAATCACAAGTCCTCGTGGGTTCGACATCCGATTTTTAGTCACTTTATTACTTGACGACTGCGTATACTTGCGTGAGCGTTTGGCCGCAACAAGTTTTTGGCGCGGTTGCCGGGGACATGGAAATTAGCTAGTTTCTAGATTATACTTTTAATTACAAGTTTTATTTTTTTCTTCTTCTCTTTTTGTATATATTTAATTTTTATAACTATTTGATTTTTTTTCTTAGTGTGTTTCTAGTTCTCTCAGCATGACATATGCAGATGAAATATACGGAGGTAAGGTCATTGAGGAAGACGCTTGGTTGACGGAAGACTTTTATGGCCCATATTTTTGGGCTTTTCATGGCCTGACCTCTTGGAGATCTGAATTTGATTATGGGAGTAAGGGTTGGTATTGGGAAGAATATTCACGATTAAGGGAATACAAGGAACGACGTTATCTTCTAACAAAATTGGTGAATGACTGGTCTAAGGAGAGAGTTGAACTTGTACAAGAATTTGACAGGTTTGGCTTGGCTGTGCGTAACTTAGATGCAAATTTGAGTGCAAAGGTTGATGCGTGTAACGCCCAATAATTTAATAATGATTTTGTGAAGCTGAAAAAAAATCTTCTAGACTAAATTGAAGAGCTAAAACAAGAATACCAATCACTAGACCATATTTTTCTGAGGATGCCAATATTGAGAAGAGTGCTCTAGAGTCATATGAGGGAGTAGATAACATTACTTTGGGAGACTTGAGTGTATGTAAATACGAGGATATTAATAGTAATATAAATCCAAAGCTGGGGCATGTTGGTCCTCATTCTAAATATTTTTCGACATTGTGTTTGGATGATGACATGGAAATCAAGTCATCTGAGCCTTTGGAGGAGTCAATGGAAGAGGAACATGCTGCTTACATTCTTGGATTTGTCGTGCTAGGGAGAAAAAATTACATTCCTCATATAAAGGTCGAGAAGTATAAAGTGAAAAATTTGTTGCTTGGCATATTTATTTTTGTATCCCCACCAAAGGAGCATGGCAACAGACTGGATGCCATGCCAGGGGTACAATTCATATGTTCGAGGTGGAGGCAGAAAGTGGTTCAAGTCGTGCCGCGACGATAAATCAGGTGCTTGTTGGGAGGCAACCTAACTGTATTTATTTCTTTCATTTTTGTTTTTATTTTTTATTTTATTTTATTTTTATTATTTTGTAGTATTTATTTTTGTTTTGTAGGATTATGAGCATAGGAAGCAAAGCCATTGGAAGAGTGCAAAAACGAGCTAGATGGTTGGAAATAAGTGTGGGGTGCCCGCACAAAGGACCATCCTTGGGAGAAGTCTGAGTACCCCGTGAGCTGCTTGTGCTTCGGCCTTTGGCCTTTCAGGGAGTTTCTTGTCCACCCTTGTTATTTTTTGCTTTATTTTTGAATTGGGGACACTGCACTCTTTTAAGTGTGGGCTTGGAGAAATTCCTTTAGATCATTAGTAGCATCAAATTAGTATGTTAATTTCTTAGTTTTTTTTTTCAGTTTCGTATTTTTGTTTTTTTATATAATAGTGTAGTATTTTAGGTGATTAATTTTATAAATAAAAAAAATAGAGAAAAAATGATATTTTGTTTTTGGACTTTTCCTGACGATGGATCTGTTGGACAATTTTCTTGAGGGATTAAAGTCCGAGTAAAATACCTAAAAGATTTTCTTTTATTGTTTTTAGGTAGTTAGGTAGTATCCCTTGGTTTTTATTTGGGCACCGGTTCTTTTCCAAGGGTGTAGCTCGAACCGGGCACTTTAATTTTTTTTAGAGTAGTTAGGAAGAAACTGAGTAACTTAGAGATACACATTGACATGTTTGATGCTGGCATATTAGGTTATGACATACATTCTGCTTCCCCTTGTATTTGGTTTGACATGTGAAGCCTGAGTAAAATTAAATAACCTATTGTGATGCCTTAGCTGAGTTGTGTGACTTGTATGCCACATAGTGTGATATTGCTTAACTCTCTCAATTATTTGTGCTTGCTTGACTTGAGAGTTGAACAAAACCGTTGTGATTGAGTCATGTGCAATGTGTGGGTGAGGTCTAGTGATTTTTTATGCTATCCTGTGTTGTCTAGAACTTGCCCCGTGTGTTAATCGAAGCGAAAGTGTAGGTTATGCTAATATAGGAGATGACGTAGGCATTTTTTGCTTGATCATTGATGTGCTGGTCAGATAAAAAAAAATTCCGTTGCTTGCTCTTTGAACCTATAGACCTTTTCTTTGGCACCCATATTACAAGCCGTACCCCTATTTTGTTCTTAAATTGAGATTTTTGCACCTTTACCTCCTAAGACACTTGGTCTCTAAAAGAAGTAAGGTGAGATATTGGGGATTAGTTTTTGAGTGGAGCCATGGGAAAGTCCTGTTGGTGCACTATAATTGAAATCAAAAGCCACTAGCCAATGAACTTTCATGTATGGAGTGTGTGTAGAAAAAAAAATATAGTTGTAAAAGAGAAGAGAAAAATGATAGTTAAAGTATGTAGAAAAGAGACACATCTCCACTTCTTATTTCATTGTGCTAGTGGAAGTATAGAAGTGCTTAATTGAAAAAGGGTTATTGTTGAACATGGGTTATGGTAAGTGAATTGGTTAAGAAGAATATGTGTTGAATTATGAATGTAGTGTATTAAAGTGCTTAGGAGGGTTAGCCACTATTCCTAAATATATCCTACCTGTCCCTTAGCCTACATTACAACCTTAAAAAGTCCTAATTGATCCTAGATTTGGCTAGCCTAAAGGTATACACTACATGCAAGCTTATGGTACGACCACATGATGCATATGAATTCCTTGTGAGAGTGAGTGAAATTTGTTCAATTGTGTGATGTCCTTAAATTATGTTCAAAAGCATATTTGAATGTGTGGACTAGTCTATATACACTCGTTTTTTGTTGGTGAGGGCACATGATCTCATGAGCACTTGGTAATGTTGTAAACTTTCTTGTGGGGTAAGTGCTTGAATTGAGAGGGCTTAGTGGTTACAAGTTGACTTTTGAGGTTTGGTGGTTGCAAATAGGTTGTTGGTATGATTGATTATGTTGTACTTGGGCATGTTTAAAAAGGGGAAGAATGTGAATTTTTGTATGTTAATGATTGATTGTCAGTATCGATCATAGTCAAAGGGTAAGGTGTGTGATTGAAAAGTAAATTACTTCTTCATAATGAACTTTGTACATGTTGAAAGGTATTAGATTTTCCCATTTCTCGAGGACGAGCAAGAGTCAAGTTTGGGGTGTTGATGTTTAACTTAAAGTGTATATATTTCTATGTATATCGCCTATATTTTGCTTTTGTTTCGTGAGTTTTAGATGTAAAATTGATGATTTATATTAATTTGAAGTGTTATTATGTGTAGGAGTGATTCAACATCAATTGGGGGTGAAATGCGCAAAATTAGAGCCAAAACGGACGAAACCGGGAAATTTTGCGAAATTAGGTGCCACAGGTAGCGCCCAACACCACCTGTGGCGCTGTGGGCAGTACCTAAATTAGGAGTAGCGCCCTGGTGGGCGCCTGGCGCTACCCAGGGCGCCGATGACGGGAATTTCTCCTAATTTGTTTGGGAATCGGTTAATTCGACCCTAGACCTACCCAACACATATAAAAGCAAGTCTAAACTCAATTTTGAGAGGAGGACATGACTTTTAGAGGAAAACACAAGTATAGAGCCGCGATGGAGGCCGGGTATCATCTTTTCTTCCATCAAACTTAGTAATTTTTATGTTTCTTTGTATGATTTGTTGTTTGGCTACCATG
>MDKI01195819.1:0-17363 GCA_005239505.1 Nicotiana paniculata | reverse complement strand
GAGGGAAGGGGGGGGGGGTAGGTTTAGTTTTTTTTTATGAGGTTGGAAGAGAAAAAGAAAAAAAATATAAAATAATTTTTTTTTACTTACCTGGGCTACGCGTCGGCAGACAGTTCCTATTCCACCGCGCCCAGTCCGCGCTCGGACCTCTGTCATGGTGAAACGCGGCAGAACATGTCCGTCTCACCGTGGTCCCACCGCGTCCCGACCGCGATTGCGGTGAACCAAGACAGAGTTGGCACGTTCCACCGCGGTCGCGGTGACGAGCTTCCGAATTTATTTGTTTTTATCACATTTTTTACCTTTCTGGAGTTGGTTCTTGCCCCCGACTTCTCCAAATATGCACCAATCTTCCCCTGTACACTAATAACTGGGTTAGTATCATTAAGTACAACAACAAATAAAAAGGGAAAAACAAAATAAAATATGGGTTGCCTCCCAAGAAGCTCTTGATTTAACATCGCGGCACGACGCAGATGAGCGTATTTAAGGCTCGCTCAATCTCTAGGTCTCAATCAAATGAATCACTGACACGTCCTTGACTTCATCCATGCCCACATATGGTTTCAACCTATGCCCATTGACTCTAAATGTGTGAGAGTCATTTTCTGAGGCAATCTCAATAGCACCCGAAGGGAGCACTTCAACCACACGAAATGGTCCAGACCATCGTGACTTGAGTTTACCCGGAAATAGCCTTAATCTTGAATTATACAACAAAACCATATCTCCAGGTTTGAAATTCCGTTGAATAATATTCTTGTCGTGCAACCTCTTCATTCTCTCTTTGTATAACCTTGTGCTTTCAAAAGCAAGATAGCGGAACTCATCCAGTTCATGCAATTCCGTGACTCTATTTGTTCCCGTAGCTTCTATGTCTAGATTCAATTGTCTCAGGGCCCACCAAGCTCTATGTTCTAACTCCACTAGCAAGTGACAGGCCTTTCCAAACACCAACTTGTATAGCGACATGCCAATTGGTGTTTTGAAAGCAGTTCTATAGGCCCAGAGTGCGTCATATAATTTTTTTGCCCAATCCGTTCTTGTGGCATTCCCAGTTTTGGTCAACACACTCTTTATCTCTCTATTCGACACTTCGACCTATCCACTGGTCTGGGGATGATATGGAGTTTCCACCTTGTGGCGTACATCGTATTTCGCCAGCAATTTCTCAAAGGTTCGATTGCAGAAATGAGTGCCTCCGTCACTGATTATGGCTCTTGGGGTCCCGAAACGGGTGAATATGTTCTTCTTCAAAAACCCAATCACTACCCTTGCATTGGTGGGGAGTGCTGCAGCTTCCACCCATTTGGACACATAATCTACAACAACTAGTATGTACTTATTGCCATAGGAACTGACGAAGGGACCCATGAAGTCTATTCCCCAAACATCGAACACTTCAACCTCCTGAATTGGGTTCATAGGCATCTCATGGCGACGAGAAATGTTCCCGGTTCGCTGGCATTCATCATAGCCCTTGATCCATAGATATGCATCCTTAAACACAGTTGACCAGTAGAAACTGGCTTTTAAAACTTTCACGCCCATCCTGACTCCTCCAAAATGTCCACCATATGTTGATGCATGACATGCCTGCAAAATAGAAGATTGATCTATCTCGGGGACACACCTCCGGATCATATTGTCAACACAAATCCGAAATAGATAAGGTTCATCCCAGTAATACATGTGGCAATCACGGTAAAAATTTTTCTTTTGCACCGAGGAAAGGTCATAGGGAACTATATCGCTTGCCAGGTAGTTTGCAATGTCTGCATACCATGGCACTTCCGCAAGGCTTGTGGCGAGTAGCTGCTCGTCTGGAAAGGTTTCCAGAATATCCTCTACCTCAACTGATTTTTCATCTCCTTCCAGTCGCGATAAGTGATCAGCGACCTGATTTTCCGTGCCCTTACGGTCACGAATTTCCAAGTCGAACTCTTGCAGCAGCAGCACCCAACCAACCAGGTACGATCTGAACTTGTCAAATGCGAACACTACAACTAGCATCTCTTTTTCCATTACAGTTTAGTTCAGCTGAGCTCCACTCAACGTTCTACTTGCGTAGTAGATTGGGTGCATTATTTTATATTTTCGATGTCCTAACACTGCTCCCACTGCATAGTCACTTGCGTCACACATTAGCTCTAATGGTTGCTCCCAGTCGGGGCAACAATTATGGATGTTGTGACTAGCTTATTCTTCAATTCCTCGAATGCTACCCTGCAATCATCAGAAAAAACAAAGTGGTAATCCTTTTCTAGAAATTTACACATAAGGTTAGCAATTTTTGAAAAGTCTTTTATGAATCTCCGGTAAAAACCGGCATGCCCGAGGAAGCTCCTGATTGCTTTGACTGATGTGAGACCCAAGACTATACCTTTTTGTACCATGAAATGACACTTTTCCCAATTAAGTACCAGGTTAGTCTCAATGCACCTTTTCAAAACTCAGGTCATATTTTTAAGGCAATCATCGAATGAGTTTACCACCATTGAGAAATCATCCATGAACACCTCCATTATGTCTTCTACCATGTCTGTAAATATGGCCATCATGCACCTTTGGAATGTAGCGGTGTGTTGCATAGGCCAAAGGGCATCCTCCGGAAAGCAAAGATCCCATAAGGGCATGTGAATGAGGTCTTCTCTCTGTCCTCCGGTGCGATGGAGATCTAATAGTATCCTGAGTACCCATCTAGAAAACAGAAGTGGCAACTCCCTGCTAGTCTGTCAAGCATCTGATTAATGAAGGGAAGTGGGAAGTGGTCTTTCCGGGTGGCTAAGTTGAGCTTCCTATAATCCATGCAAATTCTCCAGCCTATAATGGTTCGAGTAGAGATCAGTTCATTTTTATCATTTTCACCACCGACATTCCACCCTTATTAGGAACACATTGCACTGGGCTAACCCAATTGCTATCAGAGATGGGGAAGATGATTCCCGCATCTAACCACTTAATGACTTCTTTCTTCACCACTTCCTTCATATTGGGGTTCAGACTTCTTTTGTGTTCTCAGGAAGGTTTGTGCCCATCTTCCAGCAGAATTTTATGCATACAAAATGCCGGGCTGATCCCCTTAATATCTATCATAGTCCACCCAATACCCGTCTTGCACTTTATCAGACCCTGCAAAAGCTGTTTTGCCTGCACATCTAACAAATTAGATGAGATAATAACAGGTTATGTAGAGTTAGGTCCTAAGAATGCATACCTGAGATGGGCGGGCAGTGACTTCAACTCCAGCTTTGGTGGTTCTTCTATGGATGGCCTGGCTGGAGGAATTTTCCGTTTTCTCTAAGTATAGAGGCTCGAATTCGAGTGATCTCTTCCAAAAACCTTTACCCTCAAGAGCAAGCACTCATTCCGCCAATTCTTCACCATTCACCTCATCTACATTCATAAGATATGCAGCTAGAGGGTCCTCAATGTTCAAGGTCTCACCATCCTCTTCCAGGAATACATCCACGACATCAATTAAGGAACAATTGGCAAATTCACTTGGTCGCCTCATAGATTTCTGCACGTTGAACGTTATCTCTTAGTCATTTAACCTCATCTTGAGTTCTCCAGTTTCGCAGTCAATCAGAGCTCGCCCCGTGCCCAAGAATGGCCTTCCCAAAATTATGGGAATTTCTTCATCAACCCTACAGTCCAGAATTACAAAGTCTGCAGGGAACACAAATTTCCCCACCTGTACCAACACGTCATCAAGAATACCTGAGGGCCTCTTTACAGTTTTGTCAGCCAGCTGCAACAACATAGACGTGGGTCTAGCTCATCCAATTCCAAGCCTTTTATAGATATCTAGGGGCATAATATTTATGCTTGCCCTAAATCATATAGTGCCTTGACAAAAGCAAAATTACCTATGGTGTATGGAATTGCGAAACTCCCTGGGTCTGACAATTTCTCAGCAACTAGTCTTGTTACAACAACACTGTATGTCTGAGTTAGAGTCACTGTGCCCAAGTATTGGAAGTCTAACTTGCGGGATATCAAGTCCTTCATCATTTTTGCATAACTAGGCATTTCTTTTAAAGCATCAATCAATGGAATATTTACCTGAATTTGTTTCAACATGTCCAAGAACTTCTTGTATTGCTCATCTTTTTGATATTTGACTAGCCTCTGTGGGAATGGTGCTGTAGGTTGCTTCTTCCCTGTGATTTGGGCTTTCTCTTTTTCAGGTGTTTCCTCCAATACCGGTTCCTGTGCTGTCTCAGCTTCTTTCTCAGCCTCATTTTGTTTGTTGGCATCTTCCTGTGCATGTTGCACTGTTACCTCAGTCAATCCTGCTGAGTCATCTAGCTCAATGGACACTGGAACAAGTGTCTCAACAATTCTACTTTCTCGATCCCTCTCTTGCTCCAAGTCCAGGTCTCTACCATTACGTAGACTCACTATCATCAGCTGCTTCAGGCCATCATCTTTTGGATTTACCTGAGTGTCTGCAGGTAACGGCCCATGAGGACGATGATTCAGTGACATCAAAATCTGACCCATTTGGACCTCAATATTTTTGATAGATGACTCGTGTGAATCTACTCTTTCACTTATTTTTGCATTAGACCCAATCACCTACTGCATCATTGCCTCGAGCCTAGCGAACCCGTCTTCCTGTCTCTCATTATGTTATTGTTGAGGTGGATGATACCCTTGCTGTTGATTCTGGTTGTGATAGCCCTGCGACCTTTGGTAAGGCGCCATATTACTCTGTGGTCGCATGGCCCCCATGTTACCGTGATTATGCTGTTGCGGGGCTGGCTTGTATTGCTGATTCTGCTGCCCCCAATTCTGACCACCTGGTCTCTGACCCCCGTAGTTGGACACGTAATTCATGTCCTCAGGATAGTGTTGGTGATCCCTCTCAGCGCTCCAGTGGTTACTAACTGGCTGACTGATGCAAGATGTACAGAAGCCCCCATTGGTTGTGTCAACTATGTGAACTTATTGTTTCTAACTTGACTCTTCCACCTTTTAAGTGAGGATGCTCATTTGTGTCATTAATATGACCATATTTTCAGCAAGAGAGTTAGTTGGATCTAATGCCACCGAGTGGACCACGGGAGTGATGGGCGCATTTTTGTTTGTCCATCCTGAGTTTTGGATATCTTTTCGAGCAAGATCTTGCTCTCTCTAAACGTTTTACTCAGGAATGCACCACCAGCTGAAGAATCAACATTAGCTTTCACACTATTTTTCCAGACCCATGTAAAATCTCTGCCCCAACATCTGCTCAGGAATACCATGGTGTGGACATACAACGAACAACCCTTTAAATCTTTCCCACGTCTCTTGAAATGTTTCTGTTGGTTTCTGTCTGAACCTCAAGATCTCATCGATTTGTTGAGCAGTCTTGTTGGGTGGATGAAATTTGTTCACAAATTGCTTGATCAACTCCTCCCAAGTATTTATAGAATTGATGAAGAGTGAATTTATCCAAGTCTGGGCTGCTCCTATCACAGAGAATGGAAACAACAACATCTTTATTGCTTTCGGAGTCCCGTTGTGCTGTCTTTGTGTTTGGCATATTGACAGGAAATTCTTCAAGTGCTGTTGGGGATCTTCCATGTATGACCCCGAAACTAGTCCCTTGTTTTGCAACATATGTAGGATATTGTTTGTGATTTGGAATGAATTTGCCTGTATCTGCGGGACTACTATTGTTATGGAAAAATTGTTTGTAGTGGGTTATGCCCAGTCATATAACGCAGCCTCTGGAACAAGAGGCTCCACTACCAACGCATTCGGGTCTTCCACGCCATCCCCAATATTCCTGTTGTTCACCAGATCTGCCATGTCTGGTTCAAGTTGTTCAGTTGAGTTTTGTTGTTTGCTTTTCCGGTTGGCCCGATTCAAGGCCTTGAAAACTTTCTCGGGATCTGATAATGCTTCAAACACTTCACAAATTCTCGATGAGTTTCTAGGCATACACCTATAACCACCAAGTTTGCAAACGTTAAAATTTCAATGTATTGATCGAAAGTGAAGAAATAAAAACTGACTACACTAGGAATTTTTGTACTTCTTTCAACTGTAATCATAACACCGTTAATTCCCCGGCAACGACGCCAAAATTTGATCACGCCCAACTATGCCTTATAAAAAGGACTAAGCGGTCGTTGTCAATATATTTCAGGTATTAAGCCCAGAGTTGAATCCCACAGGGAATTAACCTACCAATCACAGTTATCAGACTCACTCAATTCCACATACTCAACTTCCAAGATATTTTGAATAATAATTGGTTGTTTTTTTACTAGCTATTACTTTATGAAACTATATTAACCAAGAATGGGTTGTAAACAATTAGGAGAAGGATCTAAGATTTTGATTTCCCCTATTGACGAAATCCCCTCCTGCTATGTTTCATATAAATTCGCCTAATCGTCTCTATCGATCATGAGCTCTCTTCTTACCGTAAATCTCTCCCGATTAATTACGACAATTTACTAGACATACTCTCCCGAGTTAAGCTAGCTGGATTTTATTACAGCTCACTTAGATTGCATCCAAGGTTTCTTTATCCCTAATCCCACCTTTAAACCCTTGGTTATTGATTCCTCACACACGTCGGGAGTGATGTTGTTCAACAACTACCTAAATATGCACTCTCTCCCGAGTAATACATACTAAATAGGCACAGCTAATTGAGGATCTTTTCAATTAACTACAACAAGAACGTAGTTGAACAAATAGAGAGTAAACTTGGCAAATCTATATAACATAGCAAGAGTTTCATCCTTCAATAGGTTCCATCAAAACCTTAGACTAAATGTTTAGCTACTCATAACAAAACAAGATAAAGCAATAAAAGAATTCATGATTCCCAAATAATGATAAATGAAGAAGAATGAAAACTCTAATGGTGTCTTGATCTTTCTCCCACTTGTTCTTGCCTCCAAAATAAGTCTAAAACAAGCTTAACCTTGACTTGGGCGAGTTTGTTGAGTTTATATAGGGTTAGGATAAGTTTCCCACGTTTTGCACTTAAACCCCTAGACTTTCCTGGCTGTCTCCAGGTCGCCGGCGTCCGTGAGCCAACCGCGGTGCGACCATGGATTATGCCGATTCTGTTTTTCTCTTTTGTCCACCACGTTCTAGCCGCGGTCCGACGGCGGTCACGGTGGACTATTGCCTAGTCTTTCTACGCCTTTTCTTGCTCGTTTTCATCTGGACTCTTCTCGTTTGGCCTTGTATCTACATATTTGACTCCAAAACACTCCATATTATCTTCTAACTTCGAACTAACTCCTGCAAAGCACAAAAACCTTAATTAGAGAATTTTTCTATCATTTAGCACTTAAATCATCAATAAAGTCTGGTTAACTTAGAGCATAAATAGCATCTACATCGCATAATATAGGCTACTATCAAGGCTCATAGCTCGCGGTACTCTATTCATCTGGGTGCTGCGAAGATGTATCAGGACTTGAGGCAACATTATTGGTGGCATAGGATGAAGAAGGATATAGTGGAGTATGTTTCTCGGTGTCTAAATTGCCAGCAGGTTGAAGTATGAGCATCAGCGACCGAGTAGGTTGCTTCAGAAGTTAGAGATTTCGGAGTGGAAATGGGAGCGAATCACTATGGATTTTTTTGTTGAACTCCCACAGACTCAGCAAAAGTTTGATGCAGTTTGGGTGATTGTGGATAAGCTGACCAAGTTAGCTCATTTTCTTCCTGTGAAGACCACATATTCTTCTGAGCAATTGGCTCGAGTTTATATTTGTGAGATTATCAGACTTCATGGCGTGCCGGTATCTATCATCTCTGACCGGGGTACGCAGTTTACATCATGGTTCTGGAGAGTCGTATAGCAGCAGTTGGGTACTCGGGTGGAGTTGAGCATAGCATTTCATCCGCAGACGGAGAGACAGTCCGAACGCACTATTTTAGATTCTTGAGGATATGCTCCGTGCATGTGTGATGGAGTTTGGAGTTCTTGGGATCAGTTCTTTACACTTGCGAAGTTTGCCTACAACAACAATTATCATCACTCCAGCATTCACATGGCACTGTATGAGGCTCTATATGGTAGGCGGTGTCGGTCTCTAGTGGGTTGGTTCGAGCTGCGAGAGGCTAGATTATTGGGCACAGACTTGGTTCAAGATGCCTTGGAGAAGGTTAAGGTGATTCAGGATAGACTCCGCACAGCCCAATCCAGACAGAAGATTTATGTGGACCGGAAGGTTCACGATGTGGAATTCATGGTCGGAGAGCGGGTCTTGCTCCGGGTTTCACCTATGAAAGGCGTTTTGAGGTTCAGAAAGAAGGGCAAGCTTAGACCAAGGTTTATTGGTCCTTTTGAGGTGTTGCGGCGTGTTGGGGAGGTTTCTTATGAGCTTGCCTTACCTCCCAGCTTGGCAGGAGTTCATCCGGTGTTTCATATTTCGATGCTCCGGAGGTATCATGGTGATCCGTCTCACGTGTTGGATTTCAGTTCGGTCCAATTGGATAAGGATATATCCTATGTTGAGGAGCCAGTGGCTATTGTGGACAGGCAGGTCAGAAAGATGAGTTCAAAGAACATTACATCAGTGAAGGTTAGTGGTGGGATTAGTCGGTCGAGAAGGCGACTTGGGAGACCAAGCAGGATATGCGCAGTCGTTATCCTCATCTTTTCACCACTTCAGGTATGTCTCTATGCTCGTTCGAGGACGAACGAATATTTTAAGAAGGGGAGGATGTAACAACCCTACCGGTTGTTTTGAGAGTTAGAGCCCCGATCCCCTATTAACTACTTTCCCCATATCTATTTCTGCTATTGTGACTTGCCGGGATGATTCATTTTGAGTTTCAGAGTGTTTTGGGATACTTAGTCCCTAAATGAGAGCTTGAGTCTTAAAATTTGTACCATAGTCGAATCTATGTGAAGACAACTTTGAAATGGAGTTTCGTCAATTCCGTTAGCTTTTTGGGTGATTTTGGGCTTAGGAGCGTGTCCGGATTGTATTTTAGAGGTTTTAGCTCATTTAGGCTTGAAATGGCGAAAGACGAATTTTAGAGTTTTGGGCCGGTAGTGAAAATTTTGATATCAGGGTCGGAATCTGATTCTGGAAGTTGCAGTAGGTCTGCAGTATGAACCATGACTTGTGTGCAAAATTTAGGGTTAATCGGAGGTGGTTTGGCTGGTTTCGGCATCGGTTGTAGAATTCTTGATGTTTCAGGTTCATTAAGCTTGGATTGGAGGGTGATTTGTGTTTTTAGTGTTGTTTGATGTGATTTTAGAGCTCGACTAAGTTCGTATGGTGTCTTAGGATTGGTTGGTATGTTTGCTTGAGGTCCCGAGGGCCTCGGGTGAGTTTCAAGTGCTTAACCGATTGGTTTGAGACTTATGCAATTTGCTGAAATCGCTGCACCTGGTGTTTTCGCATCTGCGCACCTTGGGATACAGGTGCGAAGCTGCAGAAGCGGATTTATACCCTATCTAATTGGGTTTACAGATGCGATGAGGAGTCCGCAGAAGCGGTTGTGGACCACATGAGCGTGCTCGCAGGTGCGACCCAGTGCTCGTAGATGCGGTCCCTACCCACTTAAGTGATTTTCACACATGCAATGGAATTTCCGCATGTGCGGCGCCGTAGTGCGAAGAAGGGTCCGCAGGTGTGATTTTACTAGAAAAAAAGGGCAAAATCCAGGGTTTGATTTCATTCTCCCTTTTTGGACCTAGAGAGCTTGGATTGAAGAGAAATTTCGAGGGATTTTCAGACAAAGCTTGTGGGTAACGATTCCTTTCTCGATTTTGGTTGCATTTCATTAATCTATAGTTGTTTTCTTCATTTAATCAAGGAATTTGAGTTAGAAAGTTGGGAAAATAGGGGAAAAGTTCCCCAAAATCGATTTTCTGAGTTTTGAGTGGCATTTTGACATCGGATTTGGATAAGTTGATACGAGTGAACTCGTGAGTGAATGGGTGTTCATAATTTGTGACTTTTACCCGATTCCGAGACGTGGGTCCGAGGAGGATTTTTGGGCATTTTTCTATTTTCTTGCCCTAGGTTTGATTTCATTAGTTAAATTAGTTGTTTGTAGCTATATTTACGTTATGTAATTAATTTTGCTAGATATGGGCCATCCGAAGCCGGGTATTCGTGAAAAGAGCATTATTTCGGATAGATTTAAGCTTGGTTCGAGGTAAGTGGGTTGCCTAACCATGTGTGGGGAAACTCCCCTTAGGATTTGGTACTGTTTGATATATGAGCGCCGTGTACGTGAGGTGGCGAGTATGTACACGGGCTATTTGTCGTAAAACTCCATTTTTCACTTAGTCTTAACCTGTTTTTCCTTGTTTGAACTACACTAGCATATGTAATTACCTTGTTTAGGTTATAAAAGCATGCCTACATGTTTTAATTGTATACTTGAACTCGGTGCAGCATGTCTAGTGAGAATTACTGTTTTCTTTGATGTGAACTTAGTCTAAACTATAGATTTCCTTGTTGAAACAGTTATTTATATTGATTGAGCTGCATATTTACTTTGGGACCACAGAACGGTATTCCAGGAGATCCCCCTCTACTGCATATTATCTTTGGGGCTACGGAATGGTACTTTGGGAGAACCCCCAGCACTGCATATCTACTTTGGTACTACGGAACGGTATTCTCGGAGATCCCCCTGCACATTTATGTTTGAGACTATGGGACGGTATCCCGGGAGATCCCCCTGTTGCTATTACTGTGTTCTGAACTGTTGGCTTCCGTCGAGTTCCATTCCTGTTAGAATTTCGTATTTATTTTACTGTAATATTCCTTATGCCTTATTTTATTATATTAATACCCGTAGGTCCCTGACCTGATCTCGTCACTACTCGACCGAGGTTAGGCTCTTATTTAGATTATTGAGGATATGCTTTGTGCGTGTGTGATAGAGTTTGGAGTTCTTGGGATCAGTTCTTGCCACTTGCGGAGTTTTCCTGCAACAACAGTTATCAGTCCAGCATTTAGATGGCACCGTATAAGGCTCTGTATGGTAGCGGTGTCGGTCCCCAGTGGGTGGTTCGAGCCGGGCAAGGCTAGATTATTGGGCACAGACTAGGTTCAGGATGCCTTGGAGAAGGTTAAGGTGTTTCGGGATAGACTCCGCACAGCCCAGTCCAGACAGAAGAGTTATACGGACCGGAAGGTTTGCGATGTGGAATTCATGGTCGGAGAGCGGGTCTTGCTCCGCGTTTCGCCTATGAAAGTTATTATGAGGTTCGGAAAGAAGGGAAAGCTGAGCCCAAGGTTTATTGGTCCTTTTGAGGTGTTGCGGCGTGTTGGGGAGGTTGCTTATGAGCTTGCCTTACCTCCCAGCTTGCAGGAGTTCATCCGGAATTTCATGTTTCGATGCTCTGGAGATATCACAGTGACCTGTCTCACGTGTTGGATTTCAATTCGGTCCAGTTGGACAAGGATCTATCCTATGTTAAGAAGCCATTGGCTATTGTGGACAAGCAGGTTAGAAAGCTGAGGTCAAAGAACAGTACATCAGTGAAGGTTCAGTGCGGGGTCAGTCGGTCGAGGAGGCGACTTGGAAGACCGAGCAGGATATGCGCAGGCGTTATCCTCATATTTTCACCACTTCAGGTATCTCTCTATGCTCGTTCGAGGACGAACGAATGTTTTAAGAGGGGGATGATGTAACAACCCCACCGGTTATTTTGAGAGTTAGAGCCCCGTCCCCTATTAACTACTTTCCCCATATCTATTTCTGTTATTGTGACTTGCCGGGATGATTTATTTTGAGTTTCGGAGTGTTTTGGGACACTTAGTCCCTAAATGAGAGCTTAAGTCTTAAGATTTGGATCGTAGTCAGATCTATGTGAAGACAACTTCGAAATGGAGTTTCGTCGTTCCGTTAGCTCCATTGGGTGATTTTGGGCTTAGGAGCGTGTCCATATTGCGTTTTGGAGGTCTGTAGCTCATTTAGGCTTGAAACGACGAAAGTCAAATTTTTGGAGTTTTGGGCTGGTAGTGGAAATTTTGATATCGGGGGTCGAAATCTGATTCCGAAAGTTGGAGTAGGTCTGTAGTGTGAATTATTACTTGTGTGCAAAATTTGGGGTCAATCGGACGTGGTTTGGTTGGTTTCGGCATCGGTTGTAGAATTCTTGAAGTTTCAGGTTCATTAAGCTTGGATTGGAAGGTGGTTTGTGTTTTTATCATTTTTTGATGTGATTTGAGGGTTCGACTAAGTTCGTATGGTGTCTTAGGATTGGTTGGTATTTTCTCTTGAGGTTTCGGGGGCCTCAGGTGAGTTTCGGGTGCTTAACGGATTGGTTTGAGACTTATGCAATTTGTTGGAATTGTTGCACCTGGTGTTTTCGCACCTGCGCACCTTGGGCCGCAGGTTCGGAGCCGCAGAAGCGGATTTTGACCCTATCCAATTGGGTCTACAGATGCGATGAGAAGTCCACAGAAGCGGTTGTGGACCGCAGGAGCGGGCTCACAGGTGCGGCCTAGTGCTCGCAGATGCGATCCCTGCCCACTTAAGTGATTTCCGCACGACATAGAGAGCTCAGATTGAGGCAAAATTTCAAGGGATTTTCAGAGGAAGCTTGTGGGTAATGATTCCTTACTCGATTTTGGTTCTATTTCATTAATCTATAGTTGTTTTCTTCATTTAATCAAGGAATTTGAGTGAGAAAGTCGGAAAATAGGGGAAAAGTTCCCAATCGAATTTCTAAGTTTTGAGTAGGATTATGACATCAGATTTGGATAATTTTGATACGAGTGACCTCGCGAGTGAATGAGTGTTCATAATTTGTGAGTTTTACCCGATTCCAAGACGTGGGTCCGAGGAGGATTTTTGGGCATTTTTCTATTTTCTTGCCTTAGGTTTGATTTCATTAGTTAAATTAGTTGTTTGTAGCTATATTTACGTTATGTGATTTATTTGGCTAGATTTGGGCCATCCGGAGCTGGATATTCGTGGAAAGGGCATTATTTCAGATTGATTTGAGCTTGGTTTGAGGTAAGTGGCTTGCCTAACCTTGTGTGGGGAAATTCCCCTTAGGATTTGGTACTGTTTGATGTATGAGCGTTGTGTACGTGAGGTGGCGAGTACGTACATGGGCTATTTGTTGTAAAACTCCATTTTTCACTGAGTCTTAAGATTTTTTCCCTTATTTGAACTACACTAGCATATGTAATTAACTTGTTTAGGTTAGAAAAATCATGCCTACGTGTTTTAATTGTCTACTTGAACTCTGTGCAGCATGTCTAGTGAGAATTACCTGTTTTCTTTGATGTGAAATTAGTCTAAATTGTAGATTTCCTTGTTGAAACTGTTGTTTATATTGATTGAGCTGCATATTTACTTAGGGACTACAATACGGTATTCCGGGAGATCCCTCTGTACGGAATATTATCTTTGGGGCTACGGAACGGTATTTTGGGAGAACTCCTAGCACTGCATATTTAGTTTGGGACTACAGAACGGTATTTCGGGAGATCCCCCTGCACATTTACGTTTGGGACTACGGGACGGTATCCCGGGAGATCCCCCTGTTGCTATTACTGTGTTTCAAACTGTTGGCTTCCATTAAGTTCTATTCCTGTTAGAATTCCGTATTTATTTTACTGTAATATTCCTTCTGTCTTATATCATTATATTTATACCTGTAAGGCCCTGACCTAATCTCGGCACTACTCGACCGAGGTTAGGCTTGGCACTTACTGGGTATCGTTGTGGTGTACCCATGCACACATGTTTTTCGTGTGCAAATGCAGGTACAAGTTATTAGCCTCGAGTCTAGCTGTGTGGTTGCTACTTCAGGAGACTTCAAGGTGCATAAGCCCCCATCCGCTGACCTCGAAGTCCCTATCTATTCCACACCATGTAAACTCTTCTTGTATTTTTCTTCTTTTATTAGACTCTGGAGTATGGGAGTACTGTTTCTTTCTTTAGCTTGTGACTTATGACATTCCGGGTTTCGGGAGAGTTTATGTACTGTTCGGAAGTGATTATTGTATATGCTGAGCGGGATCTCATTTCCTTGTTTAAATTTAACTATTAGTTGATAATTTTTTATTTTTTCGTTCCCTTTTCCAAAAATGTTAGGCTTACCTAGTCGTAGAGACTAGGTGTCGTCACGACGGTTCACGGAGGGAGAACTTGGGTCGTGACAGTCAAGATGTTTAGATCAGAAAATGGAAGTGAATTTTTCAATACTAATTGTAGAGAACTATTTCAGTGGCATGTGATCCTACATCAAAGTTCATGTCCCTACACACCCCAATAGAATTTTTCGGAGATTGTATTGAGACCGTTGTATATAATAGAGTGCCCTCCATTTTTCTTGGGAATAAGTCTCCATTTGAGATGTTGTATCACAAACAACCTTCCTTATCTCATCTAAGGATCATAGGATGCTTGTGTTTTGCTTCTTTACTGCCTAAAACTGGTAAGTTTGGGCCTCGAGCTGTGAAATTTGTATTGTTGGGATATGCAACACTTAAGAAAGGATACAAAACTTTATCTTGAGCACGATGTGTTTTCATCAGCAGAGATGTAACATTTTTTGAAGAAGCATTCCCTTTTCATAATCCAAAAGTGGGGACTGATCAGTCATTTCTAGATGATCTGGATATGAGATCATTTCTTAATCATAATGGTGTAGATCATGAGGCTTCTCTTCCTCCTGCATCAGCTCCTGTTCCTGACTCATTCTCAGACTTATCCAATGCCTCTTCTTCAGAGAATGCACCAATGCTTAGTTCAGACCAGGGGAATCCAGAGTCCCTTCCAAGAACCCCTGCATCAGTTGCAGTTCCTAAGCCAAATGAACCATATGTTGATGATGGTAGAAGATCAAGCAGGATTTCTAGACCTCCCATCTAGCATAAGGATTATGTCATAGTTGACAAAGCTGTACAAACCAATAATTATAGATATCCCATAGTTGTTGTCATAGCCTATGATCACTTGTCTCCCAAGTACCAAAGTTACTTATCTCAGCTTTCATCTGAACAGGAATCCAATAGTTACTAAGAGGCTGCAAAAGATAAAATATGGATTGAGGCTATGCAAGAATAAATAAAATCATTGGAGTATAACAAAACTTGGGAGATAGTGCCCTAAGGAAGAGAGCCGTAGGATGAAAATGGGTGTATAAGATTAAGTACAAGGAAACTGGAGAGATTGAAAGACTCAAGGCGCGACTTGTGGCAAAAGGGTACAACTAGAAGAAAGTATAGGAATACCAAGAAACATTCTCACCATTGTGAAGATGGTAAATGGCAGAAGTGTAATTGCTTTAGCTGCTGCCAAGCATTGGACAATCCACCAAATGAATGTTTACAATGCTTTCGTATAAGGTGATTTAACTGAAGAAGTATTTATGTGCATTCCACCTGGCTTTGCAGGCTCTAACAACAAGTCATTTGGTATGTAAATTGCATAAGTCCCTCTATGGGGTCAAACAAGCATCTCGACAATGGAATATCAAACTCACTACAACACTTCTTGCCTCAAGATTCCAACAGAGCCACCTAGATTACTCTTTGTTCACTAAGAGAACTTCATGGCAGTTGGTAGTGGTCCTAGTATATGTAGATGACCTCATTGTCACTGGAGATGATCTACAGCTAATGCAAGAGACCAAATCACAGTTGCAAGATAGCTTCAAGATCAAAGATTTAGGACAACTAAAAGGGTCAGAGTCCAACATCAATAACCAACAACAGCTCATAACAACATAATGAAAGTAATAAAATAAGCAACTTATAGATAAAATGTTCAGCTCTTTCACAGTTCTAGAAAATAGATCTGCCTTTCAAGTATATCAGTGAAAATTCAAATCTTTTACCGAAATCGCCGAAAATATGAGAGCTTGAAAATTGTAATTTTTTCCAAAAGCCTTTCAATAATACATAAGATGTTTTATTTTCAGATAGCATGAAGAAAATACATCTCTATGCCTACAGGTCAATATACAGGTCAAACCATGAATGTCACCCAAAATCAGGTAGCAGAAGGAAATGCATCTCTATGCATGTATCTCAAGTGCGCATGTCAAATGCAGTCATATCAGTGATAAACTCATGTACTCACAGTCTCAGAGTACTCAATCTCACTGTCTCATACCTTCACTCATCAGGCTCAATCACTCGACACACTCAGTCACTCAGTATTTATCAGGGCGGATCTAGCCTAAATGTAATAACTGCTAGCAACTGCGCTCATTGGGGGTGTACAGACTCCGGAGGGGCTCCTACAGTCCAAGCTCTATAATCTGCACGGATAACTCACGTGCTATAATATCAATATCTGGATCCGCACGGACAACTCACGTGCTATAGTATCAATATCTGGACCCGTACGGATAACAGTTACGGACCCAGAATTTTAAGCAAGCGGGTCCAATAAAAAATAATGGTAATACCGACAAGTAAGATTTGTCCGATACCTTTTTTTACATTAAATTCATAATGCTACCACAAAATTAACAACTAAAAAAGTTGTAGTCAACATCCCTTTTTTCTATAAAATAAAGTTGATTTTTTTTTTTAAATATTTAACAAAGACCACTTACTTTAAGTAAATATATTAACAATTTATCTATTAAATTTAAGAATTTTATTTCAAAGAATTTCTCCTTTGTTACTTTAACTAAAAATCTATTTACCCAGTTTAGAAACCTTCTAGACTCTAAAAATTGGGAAAAATCTAAAATCTGTAACAAAAAAAGTCGTTAATTTACAAACAAAAGACAACGAAAAAATAAAGAGTTATGACTTAAACTATACTAACACAAATTTATAAGACAAGAGAGCTTATAAAGTAAATTAATAACATTAATGTAACATAAAAAGAAAAATTTAAGTTGAATTAACAAATTATAAATAATTTTAAAGATTGCACTTGCATATTTTAGCAAAAATTAATGTAAGATTTTATTTTGTAGAAAAGTTTGATCCTTATTATTATTATTATTATTATTATATATAATAAGGGAGAATCAAAGGACTTTTGTAGTCCTCACGTACATTTTTAAAAAAAAATATAAACTTTTCACTTAATTACGTTTATGTCCTCATCTTAGTTTTAATGTCAAATTTACTTTCTATATCACTTAGGATGTGTTTGGTATGAAGGAAAATATTTTTCAATTTTTTCATGTTTGGTTGGCTTAAATATTTTAGAAAATATTTTCCACATCAACTCATTTTTCTCCAATTGGAGGAAAATATTTTCCCTATCAAGAGAAGGGAAAATATTTTCCAAAACTCCTTCTCAAGCTTCCTCACTCTATTCCATACCCTCACCAACCCACCCTACACCTAACCTACCTAACCCCTTGCCCTCTCTCCAAAAAGGTTTTTTTTCCGTCACCACCTACCCTACTACCCCACCTACCCCCACCCCACCTA
>ML352547.1:0-30339 GCA_005239505.1 Nicotiana paniculata | reverse complement strand
AGGGGGAGCACATGAAACATGGAGAGTTGGGGGAAGGGAGTAAGGAAAGTAGCATAAAAAAAACACTATTCTACTCTCTAAACAAACACTAGAAAATATTTTCTGGAGAAAATTTTTCACTCACCAACCAAACATGAAAAAATAAGTGATAAAAAATCACTCATTTTTCAGAAAAATATTTTCCTTCGTACCAAACACACCCTTATTCACCCTTATCCTTACATTAAACTGTATAAATATATTATTATTATTAAGTATTTAATACACTAAAAACATATATTCCATTACTTAATTATAATTAAATGAGAAAATGTACAAGTACATTTCATGTATTTATAAAAAATATTAGGTACAAGTAAGTATTTACTGTTATTATTTAACTTTTCTTCCGGGTATGACATTTTACCAAGGGGTTATTGGTTAGAAGTAATGGAAAGATAATCATGGTAAAATTTGGTAAATGTTTAATTCTACGGTTTATTACTATTTTCATATCCTTTATAAACCTACTTCGTATGTAATCTACAATTTACTTTACATGGATATAATATTTGGATAACATACTATAATACCAAAAACACCCTTGTTGGACCAGTTCTCCTCAAACACTTCAAAATTCAAAAATATTAGAGTCCAATGGTAATCAAAATTTTATTCAATCTGAAGCCAAATACTAACATGGTTTGGATTATACATTGTATATTCATTTTTTCATACAATGAACCAAATCTAAAGCAAGAAATTTACACGCACTTACGAATTTAATGATTATTAATTTATGTGTTACAATTTCAGTATGATAATTCCTGCATAATTTATTCGTAGAGGCAACAAATCAGACGATCCCTTATAGAAATTCTCCGGGTTTTTTTCCCGTACTAAATATACTGTAAAATCTAAACTTCAAATTCCGTTCTGCTTTACCTTTTCTAAAAGTAGGGGATGATTCTACAAATTGGTTGGATTTGAGCTTTATTATGGGAATATTTACAAGGCATTTTATTTTAGAAAGAAATGGTAATTGGTACACCAATTTTGGTAAAAATATTCGAATGACAATTGACAGATACCGCAAAAGAAGAATGTGATATTTATACATTATGTCCCTTTATAATTTTAAATTTAAGAAAATGATCTTTTTTAGATTTTTTATGTGTAAAAGACATATTTCTTACGTATAAAAATAAATTTTTCTATGTGTAAAAAAATATATAAGGTCATAAAACTAAAACAAGTTTTTAAAGACCTAAAAAACCAATTGACCCGAAGCAAAGTCCATCAATCATAGGAGTAATGTTTGTTCTTATTACTCAAAATGTGGAATTAAAAATTTTCGAAGCTCCAAATTTTCTTAGGAAAATTGTGATCTTTCAATGATTTTCGATATTTATGGCATTCCGGTTGACCTAGTCCCTAAACAGAAAAAGGTGGAGATTAAGGGTGTGTTTGTTACGAATGAAAATATTTTTCTTGAAAAATATTCTTTTGAGAATGTTCTGAAAAATGAGTGATTTTATCACTATATTCCCATAGTAGGTTGGTGAGTCAAAAAGAATTTCGGAATGAGAATTGTTTTTTGTTGAAAATATATAACTTAGACAAACACTATAGGATGAAGAGGAGGGATTGGAGGTGGGGCAGGGGGATGGGGTAGAAGTGGGGGTGAGGGTGGGTGTGGATGGGTTGGTGGGGGTGGACATGGGGTGGGTGGTGAGCGGGGTGGGGTTGGATAATAGGATGGGGAAGATTGAAAAACAATTTTGAAAAATATTTTTTCTCCTCTTGGTAGAAAACACATGTTCCTCTAGAAAATAAATTTATAAAGAAATTTTTTTTTAAAAATATTTATGCCAATCAAACATGAAAAAGTTAAAAAATATTTTTCTTTCAGTTCAGACATACCCTAACTCATGTGAATTTTGATTCATTGATCGGAAAGAAGGACAATAAGTTAATCGGAGTAATTGCTAAAGAAGCTTACCTTGTTCTTGAAAATGACTAATGAGCACTGTTGAATTTTCCTTTAATCTTTTTCTGAGAAAATAGAACCGAAGTTTATCTGTTTCATTAACAGGTTTATTTGGATGGTTGTTATCTATTGTATTATATTGTATTGTTACTTTAAATACGATGTTTGTTTTGATTGTTGCTTAAATTTTATAGTATCGTGTCGTTAAATCCGTCGTTATGTAACGACGAAATGTGCCACTTTATGTAACGACCGATTTGGTGTAGTTGCGTCGTTGTCTTGTCTTTTTCTCTCATCTCACCCTTCATTATTATTAAATAATTTTATTTTATCATTTACCTATCTTTTTATATAATAAAGTTACCCCGTATCATAATTTTCTTTATAATATTGCAAGTTTATTTTTCATATTGCTGGTGTGTGATATCATGAAATAACAGCAAACGATACAATCTATCAAAACGTTGTATTCATCAAACGATACAGTACAACTGTTTACTCTCAAAATTGGATAACAATTGAATTTATATGTAGTTTTAAGGATACGTGATCTAACTTGATAAAAAAATGAGAAATTAGATTAAAATTGAAATTAATGATAAAAGAAGTAAATGCAAACCACACAAGTTGAACAACCTTAGCCTTGAAGGTTATTTACCCTCGAGTCAAAAATGCTACAATCGGTGCCGGAGCAGAGTAACGAGATAATAATAACTAAAAATAATAATTTATTGCTTTGGGATACGTGTTACAATGTGCTTTACAAATAACTAGACCTCCTTTATATAGTAGTGGACTCCTACTTTAGGTACAATTCTATATAAGGTAAAAAATCTCATGATTTGTTGATTAATCAGTTTTATTAATAAGTGCCGAGATTCCTACCGTGATGTCCGACCGGTTACAGATATTTCAGCCTTCCATTATTTTGGTTCAATGATGTTTTCTCGAGCTAATTCGGGGTCGGGTCAGGTCAGTTCCGGGGTCACATACTCGATAATCTTGAAGGCGCATGTTCTAACCTCATACCTAGGCTCGATGAAATCAGGGTTGATCTTCAATCCATTATGTTTCATACCCGATTTGTCATGCAATAGATGAGCTCGATTTCTACCGTATACAGATATTCCCCTCGTTTTTTGGAGAGTAGACAACAAGAAAACGATATGAGCCCTCGATCCTTGTCCCGATACTTTACGCCAAAGATGGAAAAATGAGTGAAACGTCTCGTCATTCACATCTTAATGGCATTAAATATTTGTCAGTTGCTGGTTGGCCACTACAGGTTTTGAACCACCGTTTGTAGAAGAACTTCCAGTTATCATGGTAGAAATTTGATATTTTTTTTTTCCGCCTCAGCAAATTAATTTTTACAACTATAAATACTTCCTCATTTTATTCATTAGAACTTTTATATTTACACTGCTTTAAGAAAACTTCATCACTCTCATCTTCTGGTTTTCTGGCTTACGTTTAAAACTTCTTCCCTTATGGTTTTCTGAAAGCTTTCATAAGTTATCCGCTAATTACACCTCCTCTTTCATCATTACCTTCTTTTTTCCTCTATTTAGAAGCAATGGCAAAGACTTCAAAATCTGTTCCTAAAAAAGGAACCTCCCTCTTCCACCGTCTGAGAATGTTTTGCATGCTACCATTGAGGAACCGACACTAGAACCCCCTCTAAATGCGTTTGTCCCTACGGGGTGCCCAACCGGAGCCGATTTCAAGGTTGAGAAAACCTCCTCAGTACCGGGTCGGTGCGAGCCGGTCTCGAGATACATATGTTCGATCTACGACAATGTCCTCGATAAGGTCAAGGATGACTGCAACTGGGTCGCTAAGCTCGTAGTGGTCCCTACCCCCGAGGAATCGATCACCACCCACGTGGAGGGTGTTTTAAGTTTTTACACTTACCCTTTCATGGTGGGTCCTTTAGATCCAATTATTATAGCCTTTTTCAAAAGGTATGAGGTGACTCTCGGGAAAATTCATCCTTCGTTTTGGAGGATTGTAATTCTTCTTTGCTTCTTTGTGAGGAAACTCGAGGGGTGTCCCTTTACCATCGACCACCTTATGCGCCTGTATAATCCCCGACTCTATCGAGGGGGGCTAATAAAACTCCTGTCGGGCCAGTAAGGCCGACGAGAATCAGAACCAGGGTTGGTTGAGCCGATTCATTCGAGTGAAGACCTCGGACTTAATCCCCCCTTAGAACATGCCGTTTCCTGAGAAATGGAACATGAAACGTAAGTAAAACCTTTTCTTTAATGTTTTGTTCATCATTTTTCTTTTGACCTTCTTCTTAACGATTCTTTGTGGTGCAACTCTTTTTCGGATGCCGGATGAAGTACCTCGACTCAAGGAGTGGGTCGAAGGCATCGTGTCGCAAAAGCCCTACTCCGAGCGCGCGTGGCGCGAACTTTCGAAGGGACAGTGGGAGGCCTGTTCTCATGGTGAGATTTTTTCTTTAAGTTACATTTGACCTCATTTTTACGTGTCGATTTCTAACTTGTTTTACTTTCCTTTTGCAGGTTTATCAAAAGATGTTGAGATGAGGCCCCTATTCGGTGATGAAGACATCCTCCCCGAACCATCTGTTTCGAGGAAAGATAAATAGAAGAAGAGAAAAAGAGCACCGAGTTCTCCGAACTCGGAGAAGAAAAAACCAAAAAAGAGGCTGGTGCGCAAATCCAAGGAAAGTTCCAACATTGGGGAGATCCTATTAGATTCGCAAAAGAAGAAGAATCCTCCGAGCTGATGACCCACGTGAGAAGCGGTACCGAGCTTCCTCAAACCAGGGTGGCCGATGAGGAGGCAGTAGCCGAGGCCCCTGAACCAAGGAAGAAAGAGGCCATTTTGCCCCGAGCTGGGGAGGTCGACAGGGAGACCACGCCTGGTACTCCTCGAGCTGAGGGAGACGCCCCAAAGGATGCACTTGGGGTAATAGATCTTTCTGGGTCGCCATCATTCACCGACTCGATGATAAACGAGGCCCAGATGCTGAAAGGACGCCCAAAGAGGGGCCTCAAGGGGCGGCAGATTCCTTCAACAACTTCTTTGATGACATGGATTCTACCACCTCGGCGAATGTCACCTGGTTAGGTAACTTACCGGTGCCAAAAGAGATGCCGTCTTTGGGATCCAGTGGATCTTCTTCGAGTCCGAAATTGGTAGATCGATTCCCATCCCCAAGTGCAGATCCCGACCGAAAGTGATCAATCTTCATATCCATACTGGAGGATTCCCAAGCTCTCTCCGCCCCCATGGGAGTTGCCAGGTATATTTGATGCCTGGTGACCGAAGAGGATCAGGACAAAATGGACGAGGTGGAGGACCCTTGTCTTTCAACGAAGCTCAACAAGCATTGAATCGGGTAACGCTGAAAGCCTTTTTATAATGTACTTAGATAAAGTTGCGAACAATCATAACATTCTTCTTTGTGTTTGCAGGCCTCGTTGCTTCATCATGAAACTTTTCTACGATATCGGGAGGAATTAAACCAACACGAGGTTGAGGCTCGGGAGCTTACTGAGAAAGGGATGCTTAAAATCTCCTCAGTGAGAAGCTACAGGTCGAGTTAGAAGTGGCTCGGAAGGAGCATGACGACCTGGTCGAGCAGGTATACGAGTATTTGAACTTAGTGATGACGATTCAGACACAGTGGCTAACGACCCCAACGCACAGGTTCATAAGAAACTTGACTAGATCGAACAGCTCCAGGCGGAGGTGGACACGGTGAAAGCTAAGGCCGAATAATGGAAGAAAAATATGGACCATCTGGCCTCGAAAAAGGAGACTGCCCGAGAAAAATTGGCTTCGACTAAGGTCCAGCTCTGGGATGCAAAATAAAAAGCCTTGGTACAGGCCAAAAAGATCGAGGAGCTCTAGTCTCAATTGAACTCGGCGGTCTCCGGCCAAGAAAATCTGGCCAAGGAACTTGAGGTGGCCAAGTCAGAGACTGTTGTAGCTAAGGCTGAGGTTGATGAGAGGCGGCCCAGCATAAAGCCGATGCTGAGGAAGCTTAGGGACAAGTGAGAAACTTGGTGGAGCATATGAAGTGGCAGCCCCGAAGGGATGTCCTTGAGGGAGTTAGAGCTTAAGGTTTTGACTTGTTGGCTGAAATCGAGAAAGGCAAGGTATCTGAAGCCAAGGCTAGGAAGCTGGCTTATCCGGAAGAGGAGATTCTGAGGGGTCTGAATATTTGGATGAGCTTGAAGATAACGGAGACCCCGAAGGTGATGATGCGTCTCCTGGCGAAGACAAGGCCACTTAGGATCTTTTAAACATTTTTTTGTCTTTTGTTTTTTGAGGCCGTTTTGGACGTTGTAAACTTTTGTATCGGGGCCATTCCGCCCTCGTAAAAAGAAATTTCTGATTATGAATATAAGGCTTTTTCCCTTCAACAAATTTCAAATTTTGTCTTTGCCTTGTTTATTTTTACTTGCAAAGATCTAAATGCCTTGGCATAAAACAGTTGGTTTTTGTTTAGAGACTCGAAGAAACCTTGCCTTCAACTATTTCATTTTAAGGCATCACTGGGGTTCAGTTTGATCGAAAGTTTTCTTTCCCCAAAGTACGTAGATTTTTTAAAGTCATAATCTATCGAGGGTAGCCTTTGGAACCGGTTAAGAAATTTTAAGGCCTTGTTGTTTTTATTACGGGCCTCGGACGTCTCCGAGCCATGTTTATATGGATTTAGCCTTTATAGTTCGAGTTTTCCTATGTTAATATCATTATCCTGAGTTATCCGAGTTTGCCTAAGATGGAAGTCCCCGAGTGGGGTGACCTTAGCCTATAAAATTCGAGGGTTGCTTAATAGGTCTTATACCCTAGACTGTCCGAGTTTGTTTTCAGACGGCAGTCCTCGAGTGAGGGAGTGATTCGAACTTAGGTTGAGGCGGACCTTGGGATCGTTTCCTATAGGGTATCGGAAGAAGGTATTCCTTAAGAAATGTAAAGGAAAATTTTTTAGAAGACAAGATGTTTGGAAGGAAGAGACTTCTCTTTATTATTGTGCATAGTAGTAATGTATGTGTACATGCTTTGTGTCAGGGTTCGAGCAGCCTATGTGGGCACGGTTCATTTGACCGTTTGGTTACATTGAATCCTATCGATCGAAACCCTTCAATCCCAAAGTCTCTTTCCATGCAAAAGTCGATATCAGAGGGAAATGCCCCACAATGTTCGGGGTTGATCGAAGAGAAGCCTCGAATGTTGTTGTGATCGTCGCCACCGGTTTGTTGCCGATCTTTGATTCTAAGTTAACACGATTTACTTGTTAACTCATTAAAAACCTTGTCGGAAACCCATTTGGGACAAAATCGGTTCAACGGAAATAGAGTGTAATGCGTGCTTTCAGACCTAAAATCTTGTACTGTCCCTTCTTGGTCACCTGCAAGTGTTAGTTTAAGATGTAAATAAAAGAAAGAACGGGGTCGTATCTTAGAAGTAATATCACTTTAAGTGAGTTATATTCCAGTTGTTCGGTAGTTGCTCACCGCTCATTGTTCTGAGCTTGTAGGATCCCTTTTTAGTGATCTCGATAATTTGGTACGGTCCTTCCCAGTTCGGTCCCAATTTTCCTTCGTTTAGGTTCTGGGTGCTTAGAGTTACCTTTATTAGTACCAATTCCCCGGTATTGAAGTGTCGAAGGTTGGCCCTTCGATTATAATATCTTTCGATCTGCTTTTTTTGGGCGGCCAATCGGACAAGGGCGACCTTGCGCCTTTCGTCTAATACCTCTAGGTTTGTACTCATAGCATCGTCGTTCGATTCCTTAGTTGCATATAAACATCTGATACTTGATTCCCCTACCTCGACCAATTTCAAATCTTCAGCGCCATAAACCAAAGAAAACGGGGTAGCCACGGTACTGGGCTTCGAGGTTGTATGGTATGCCCATAGGACTTCGGGTAATATTTCTTTCCATCTTCCTTTGGCTTTGATTAAACTCTTTTTAAGGTTTTGGAGTATGGTTTTGTTAGTAGATTCAACTTGTCCATTCCCGCTAGGGTGATAGGGTGTCGATAGAATCCTTTTGATCTTGTGGTCTTCAAGGAACTTGGTTACTTTGCTTCCGATGAACTGTTTCCCATTATCACATACAATCTCGGTCGGCATTCTGAATCGGCATATGATGCGGTCCCAAATGTAATCGATGACCTCCTTCTCCCTGAACTTCTCGTACGCCTGGGCTTCCACCCATTTAGAAAAGTAATCATTCATAAACAATATAAATTGAGCTTTACCTGGTGCACACGGAAGGGGGACAACGATGTCCATTCCCCACTTCATGAACAACCACGGTGACAAAATCGGATGCAACAGCTCCTCGGGTTGATGGATCATCGGAGCGTGTCTTTGGCATTCATTATATTTTCGAACAAACTCCTTTGCATATTTTTCCATGTCGATCCTGTAATAATCGGCTCGGATTATTTTTTGAACCAGCAATTCGACGCTCGATTATTTCCACAGGTACCTTCGTGGATTTCCATCAAAACATACTCAGTATACCCCGTCCCTAGGCATATTGCAAGTGGGCCATCAAAGGTTCTTCTGAACAAGGTCCGTCTTCGTACATGCTAAATCGGGCCGCCTTTGTACGCAGGCTCTGGACTCTTTATCCGAGGGCAGTTTACCGGACTTGAGATATTCCACGTATTTATTCCTCTAGTCCCAAGTTAGGCTCATCGAGTTGATCTCAGCGTGACCTTCTTCCACCACCGATTTCATAAGTTGTATGACTTCTCCAGAGTTGAACTCCTCGCCTTCGACCGACAACCACAGGTTAGCGAGGGCATCGACCTCGCTGTTTTGATCCTGAGGTATGTGTTGCAAAGTCCATTCTTTGAACCAATGTAATGTCACATGTAATTTGTCCAAGTATCTTTGCATTAGATCTTCTCTGACCTCGAATGTTCCATTGACTTGTCTCACCATAAGGAGGGAGTCGCACTTGCCTTCAATCACCTCTGCCCCCAAGCTTTTGGCTAGTTCGAGGCCTGCAATGATGGCCTCATATTCGACCTCATTGTTAGTCAATTTCATAGTCTTATTAAATTGTCTAAGTACATCACATATTGATGGCTTTAATACGATGCCAAGTCCAGACCCTTTTGTGTTTTATGCACCATCCGTGAATAGGGTCCATATTCCCGAAGAAGTTTCTAATTTAACCAATAACTCCCTTTCAACCTCGGGTATTAGGGCCGGTGTAAAGTCGGCCATAAAGTCTGCCAAAATTTGAGACTTAATGGCGGTCCGAGGTCGAGACTCAATATCGTACCCACTTATTTCGACGACCCATTTGACCAATTGGCCCGAGAGTTCGGGCTTATTTATAACTTTCCTCAATGGGTAAGTAGTTACGACACATATGGGGTGACATTGGAAGTATGATTTTAGCTTCCTAGAGGCGCTTAGCAAAGCGAGCGCGAGTTTTTCCAGGTGAGGGTACCTAGTTTCGGCCTCACCGAAGGTCCTACTAAGACAAAAAATTGGAAATTGCGTACCTTGCTCTTCCAAAACTAGGACTCCACTTACCACTATCTCCGAGACCGCCAAGTACAAGTACAACTATTCATCTGCCTTCGGTGTGTGAACTAGGGGCGGGTGATAACTAGGGATTTTAACCTACTAATTACTCTTTTTTTCTTAGGTTTTGGGTAAAAAATGCGTTAAGGTATTTTCGAAAACTAACTCAAGGTGCTTACTTGCAGGTGTTGGTCAAAATGAGGCAAATAAGCCAAACGAACTCATGAAGGAGCCAAACATGCACAAGTCCGAAACTTTACTGGAGCGCTGTCAGCGCCATTATTACGCTGCAGCGCAACTTCCTTCGCTGAGGTGAATTACAAAGGGTTTCCGCGAACTTGAGGTTCAGAGAAATGAGATTAGACACAGTTTGGACCGTTGACCGCATCACAAAAGCGCGGTCGTGGATCAAATTTCTCTAATAGCGGGAAGTTGAGAATCAGAGAACTGACAACCTTGGGCCAAGAAAAAAATGCGGTCAGCGTCCATTTTACGCGGCCGCGAAGCCACCTAAACGCTGAGGCAGTAAGAAATCCGCTGGGAGTGAAATCAATGTTCATAGAGTCTGCAACTGAGCCAAAATGAAGGAACATGGTCCGCGAATAAATATCACGCGGACGCGGTAGATTTTATGCTGTCCGCGAAATCCAGTCCATGTCAAGTCCAAATATGAAGAAACGCGGTATGCGCTCGTTATTGCGCGGCCACGAAAGTCCATTCACTGAGGCGCCCATTATTTCGCTGATAGCGAAACCTCTGCAAGGGCATTTTGTCCAGTAATTTTAGTTGTGTATAAATAGATCTTTATCACATTTTAGGTTATGTTATGTATTAGGGAGCTCGTGAACAGCAGTACTTTTCCACTTTGAGTAATTTTAGAGTAGCTTTAGCTTATAACTTTAGATTTTGTTCTTGTAATTAACATTTATGGCTTATATTTCATCTCCATCTTTGATTTCTTCCTTAATTATGAGTAGTTAGACCCATTAGCTAGGGTTGTGACCCAACCCTAGTATGGGTATTTAATGGGTCTTCAATTTTAGGGCTTATTTGTTTATGGGTTAGTGATATTTAGCTTGTTTCATGCTTTATTTGTTGAATTGGTGGTTGTAAACACTGATTCGTGCCTTTTGACTAGGGCTCTTCTTGAGAAAGAGGGCCCAAGTTTAGATAAAATAGGCTAACAAGGAATTGAGGTGAATTCAAGAGATTTATATCCCCAATTAAAGGTTTAAACCTAGAGATAGTAATAGCCGACTTGAGCCAATTCCACTTGCACTGTTTGAACACCCAATTAGGCTTGAGAAAGTCAATTCGGCAAAGTCACTCAAACTACCGAGAGGTATAGAGTGAGTAATTAAGTGTGAGGTTATATCACGATCCTTGGTACAACAAGTTTGTCCTATGTTCTATATTGCATTAGATACTCGCCTAGGTGTAAGTCACTTACCTAGTGCTTTTTATCAATTGAGAAAACTTCTACAAAAACATTGTACTTAGTTTATTTTCAACAATCAATATCATTAAACTAGAATAGAAACAAAATCCACTCATGGTTATAAGTGTAATTAAATACAACACACATAGCTAGATTAGATAGGAACCCAATTCCCAACCAATTATAAATCCCTGTGGATATCGATCTCGACCTTTCGGGTAAAAGCTACATCGACCCCTCCTCGCCATTATATAGTGGTGTAGGGTTGGAGCTGATCACTTTTTGGCGTCGTTGCCGGGGAGTTAAACGATTTTGGCTATCTATCTGAATAGTTGTGTGTATTGTTTTTCTTTCCTTCTATTTTACTAGTGTGTTTTAATTGCTTTAGGTACAAATGGTTGATCCTCTTGGAAATGTTTTCCCGGGGGAGGAGGTAGACGATAATGGCGATGATGAGGCTAATTTGGTGCCTCAAGCTCAAAGAAGAGGCCGCCAGGCCAATGAAAATATTCCAAACTCTCCCTCATCCCCTCCAAGAGAAGCTCCTCGGGTGCTTCCAAATGCAGGATATGCTAGTGCGATTTTCCCATCCCGAATCCGGGCGGGAAATTTCCAAATTACAAATGTGATGTTGACTTTATTGGAGCAGCGAGGGTACTTCACAGGTGCTCCCCATCAGAATGCATATAAACATCTCAAGGGATTTGTGGATACCTGTTGGGGAAGCAAACAGACAAACGTATCGGAGGATGCATTGAGACTGAGACTGTTCCCTTTTCACTTAGAGAGAAAGCATTGGACTGGCTCGAAAGACTCCCCAACCATTCCATCTCTACGTGGGATGAGTTGGCTTAACAACTTTATAGCCAAGTTTTTCTCACCTAGACATATGGCAGCTTTAAGGGATGAAATCTTAGCATTCAAACATGAACCCAATGAACCCATTCATGAGATTTGGGAGAGATATAGTACTATGGTCAAGGAATGCCCCAAAAATGACATGAAAGAAGCTATGATCTAACAGACATTTTACCGGGGCATAAACACGACTAATCAGTGTGTGGTAAACCAGTTAGCTGGGGGTAATTTTATGAAGCTGACATATGCTGAAGCCTGTGACATTCTTGATGAAATGGATGACCCTTCTTCAGCGTGGCAAAGTCGGGAAAACGTTCCTCAAGGTGACCCGAATGTGATCAATCTTCATAAGGAACTCCAAGACCATGGACAAGCCATAGCTGAGTTAACAACAACTATGAATCAGCTTGCCAAAGCACTGCTTCAGCAAATCCAAGGACCAAAGCAAGTACATACAATAAAAGGGGTCAATCTAATGGTCAACAGGAGAAGGAAACGTGGTCAACAAATGCAAAGCAACAATGATCAATGTGAGCAAAGTGGAAGTGGCTACAACAATGATGATTCATATGATGACCACAGTGAGGATGTGATGTGTGCAAACAACTATCAAGGACAGCGGAGCAATGCTCCAAATCAACAGTGGTGATCTCAAGGGAATAATCAGAAATGGAATAATCAAGAGCAAGGGAACTGGAACAATAATAACAACAACTCAAACAACTGGGGGAACAACAACCAGAGTTGGGGTGGCAACAACAATTGGAATGGCAATGGCAACAACAATTGGGGTGGAAATGGAAATCGGGGGTCGGGATATCAAAGGCCCTCGATATATCAAAAACCGAACAATCCACCTCCATATCAATATCAAGGTCAAAGTTCGTCAAGTAATGATATGGGGACGGATCGAGAATATGTTTAAACAGATGATGGAGAGGACTGTCAATTCTGATGCTCAAATTGACTCCCACACTACCTCCATCCGCAATCTTGAGGTCCAAATGGGTCAAATCTCGCAATAATTTAACACTCGCTTTAAGGGGGCACTACCTAGTGACACGGTAGTAAACCCGAAGGGTGGGAACAATGAAAATACCGGTAATGCAATAGCACTAACCACAAGGAGAGGAAAAGGTGGTGAAGCAAGTACCTCCAAGAAAAAGAGAATTGTGTGTGATGATGATGAAATGCAAAATGATGATGTTCCTATAGTTGATGAGTAAGTGAGTGAAGAGAAATTGCATGGTAAAGTGAGGATTGATATTCATGACAACGAGGAGGAAACTCAAAATGACGTGAACCCGTCTAGGGAACACGTAATAGACATACCGGAGCCGGTAGTGCCAAAAGCCAAGGCTCCTTTGCCTAGGCATCCTCCACCTTATCCTCAAAGACTTGCAAACAAAAAGAGTGAAAATCAATTCAAGAAGTTTATTGAGATGATGAAAAGCTTGTCTATAAATGTGACCTTGGTGGAAGCTCTTGAGCAAATGCCGGGATATGCCAAGTTTATGAAAGACTTGGTCACTAAGAAGAGATCTATGGAATGTGAGACCATCAAAATGACTCATCAAAGTTAGTGCCGTTGTGCACTCGATGGCTCCCAAGCTTGAAGATCCCGGCGCATTTACAATTCCAATGGCCTTGTGTGATTTGGGTGCAAGTATAAATTTGATGGATTACTCCATATTCAAAACTTTGGGTATTAGTCAATCAAGAGCAACTTCAATGAGACTAAAAATGGAGTATATAACAATGAAGAGGCCCCTTGGTATTATTGATGATGTTCTTGTACGGGTCGACAAGTTTATCTTGCCTGCTGATTTTGTGATCCTCGAATGTGAAGTAGACTATGAGGTGCCTATAATCTTGGGAAGGCCTTTCCTAGAAATAGGAAAGGAATTGGTGGATGTGGAAGCCGGTGATCTCACCTTCCGGGTGGGCGATGAAAAGGTTTTCTTCTACGTGTGAAAGTCAATGAGGCAACCGAATAGTACTGAGGTTTGTACTTTTGCGGATCTTGTGATGGAAGTGATAATTGATGATACGAGTGCAATGATAAATGTGGAAGATCCCTTGGAAGCTGTTTTGTTGAACCACAATGGATGATGTAAGGGATGGCTTGGTTGAATGTGCTAACGCATTGCAAGGAATAGGATCCTACTCTTATGGACCTCGTAAGCTCTCCTTGGACTTGGAAAATCGGAAGACTCCACCGACAAAGACCTCGATCGAGGAGCCACCAACTTTGGAGTTAAAGCCTCTCCTATGACACCTCAGGTATGAATTCTTGGGCCCTTCTTATGCATTACCTGTTATCCTTTATGCTGGCTTAACCAAAGTGCAGGTAAACTCTATTCTTGAAGTGCATCAAAGAAGAACAAAGGAAATTGGATGGACCTTAGCTGATATTCAGGGCATAAGCCCCGCCTTTTGCGTGCATAAAATTATACTTGAGGATGATGTAAAATCGTATGTGGAACTTCAACGGAGTTTGAACGGGGATATGCAAGAGGTGGTAAAAAAGGAGATTATCAAAATGGCTTGATGCAGGGGTTATCTATCCAATATCAGCCAGTGCATGGACTTCACCGGTGCAATTTGTGCCGAAAAAGAGGGGTATGACTGTGGTGAAAAATGAAAAGAATGAGTTGATCCCTACTCGGGCCGTGACTGGATGAAGGGTATGTATGGACTACAGGGAGCTGAACAAGGTGACCCAAAAATATCATTTCCCATTGCCTTTTCTTGATCAGATGCTAGACAGACTTGCGGGGCGGTCCTATTACTGTTTCTTGGATGGGTACTCAAGTTACAATCAAATTCTTATATCCACAGAAGATCAAGAGAAAACTACCTTCACCTGCTTGTATGGGACCTTTGCATTCTCTTGGATGTCGTTCGATTGTGTAATGCACCCGCTACATTTCAGTGGTGCATGATGTCTATATTTACGGACATGGTGGAGGACGTCCTTGAATCTTTATGGATGATTTTAGTGTGGTTGGTGACTCATTTGAATAATGTTTGAAAAATCTTGACAAGGTTCTAGCCCGATGTGAAGAGTCAAATCTTGTGCTTAACTGGAAAAATGCCACTTTATGGTCGAGGAGGGCATTGTCCTCGGTCATAAGATCTCAAAAGATGGAATCAAAGTGGACAAAGCAAAAATAGATGTGATTTCAAAGTTGCCTCCTCCAACTTCTGTCAAGGGAGTTAGAACTTTTCTTGGACATGCGGGGTTCTACCGTAGGTTCATCAAATACTTTTCCAAAGTGGTGAATCCCCTATCCAAGCTATTAGAGAAGGATGCAAAATTTGATTACAATTAAGAATGCATGAAGGCTTTTGAGATCTTGAAATATAAATTAACAACCACTCCAATCATTACCGCACCAAATTGGATCTCACCCTTTGAGATTATGTGCGACACAAGCGATGTTGCGGTAGTAGCAATCTTGGGGAAACGGGTGAAAAAAATATTTCATCCGGTGTAATATGCAAGCAAAACTATGAACAATGCCCAGGTTAATTATACAGTGACGGAGAAGGAATTGTTAGCGATTGTGTTCGCCATGGAGAAGTTTAGGCCTTATCTCATGGGAACCAAAGTGATTGTTCATACTGATCACGCTGCGCTCCGGTATTTGATGACAAAGAAGGACTCAAAAGCTAGATTGATGAGATGGGTTTTGTTGCTTCAAGAATTTGACCTCGAGATCATTGATAGGAAATGAAGTGAAAATCAGGTTGCGGATCGTTTGTCCTATCTAGAAGAGCAAGGGAGGCCCAAAGATGGAATTGAGATTAATGATGCTTTCCCAGATGAGAAACTCCTCTCGGTTTCTTTGAATGATATACCTTGGTTTGCGGAGGTTTCCAATTTCCTTGTTACCGGCATTGTCTCGTGTGAGCTCTCTTCTAACCAAAGGAAGAAACTCAAACGAGAAAGTTTGGACTATTATTGGGATGAGCCCTACTTGTTCAAGATTTTCAATGATGGAGTGATTCGTAGGTGTGTCCTTGAGGAGGAGCAAATGAGCATACTTGATGCTTGTCATTCCTCTCCCTACGATGGTCATCACGGTGGGGCGAGGACTGATTCCAAGGTTCTTAGTTGTGGTTTTTATTATCCAACCCTGTATAGAGATGCGAGTGATATTGTCAATAGATGTGATGAATGTCAGAGAGCTGGGGTAATATCAAAGAAGGATGAAATTCCCCTCACAACTATTCTTGAAATTGACATTTTTGATGTGTGGGGCATAGACTTCATGGGCCTTTTGTGAGTTCGTGTAGGAATACTTACATTATCGTGGCAGTTGATTATTTTTCCAAGTGGGTCGAAGTTGTGTCTTTGCCCAAGAACGAAGCCAGGAGTGTGGCGGCATTCCTCAAGAAGAACATTTTCACACGGTTTGGTACTCCTCGGGCAATTATAAGTGATGGGGGTCTCATTTCTGTAATAGGGCATTTGACACTTTGCTTGCTAAGTACGGTGTCAATCACAAGGTCTCTACTCCTTATAACCCCCAAGCTAGTGGACAAGTGGAGGTTTCAAATAGGGAAATCAAAAGCATCTTGTAAAAAATTGTGAATGCCAATAGAACAGATGGTCAAGGAAGCTAGATGATACGTTGTGGGCTTATAGAACTGCATTTAAGACTCCAATCGGTATGTATCCATACCAGTTGGTGTTTGGTAAAGCGTGTCATTTGTCGGTTGAGATAGAACATAAAGCATTGTGGCCCTTGAAGAGGTTAAATCTTGAGTGGGATGTTGTAGCAAATCTCCGATTAGAACAACTCAATGAGCTAGATGAATTCTGATTTCATGCCTATTCAAGCTCATCATTATACAAGGAGAAGATGAAATACTTGCACGACAAATATGTCTGAAATAAGGAATTCAAAGAGGGTGATTTGATCCTTCTCTTCAACTCCCGGTTACGTTTGTTTCCAAGAAAGCTTAAGTCCAAATGGAGTGGTCCCTTTGAGGTAGTGCATGTAACACCTTTTGGTGCTCTTGACTTGAAGAACAAAAATGGTGAAATCTCCCGGGTTAATGGGCATCATGTGAAGCATTACTTGGGAAATTTTGATGACAGCCACGTGGTGGCCTTGATAAAGTTTCAATGATGATGGTAACATGCGTCGTGCCACGATGTTAAATCAGGCGCTTCTTGGGAGGCAACCCAAGTGATTTTTCTTTCTTTTTCATTTATCTTCTTAGATTAGGATCTTTTAACCTAACTGGTTGAAAGATTTGTGTAGGAATTGTTGATGCAGTGCAGGACAAATACTGGAGAAAAATTTGGCTAAGTGAACTTCGGACGGCTGACTGCGCGCGGTAGCTTTTTCGCGGGGGCGATATAGCGCAGTGGACGCGGACTTGAAAATATAAAAAATGTAATCTCTCTGTAATTTTGTCCGCGTTCGCTGTTAATTTTTTACGGTTAGCGGTCCCCCTTCCGCGGCCGCGCCAATTTTTCCGCTGTCAGCGGTGATATCGCACCTTCAGCTCTTCAAAATGTGAAAAGCACGGACCACGGTGGAATTCCGCAGCCGCGCCAGGTAGGTCGGTGTGGGGCCTAGAGTTCTAGTATGAATAGGAGGGCCCTCCTCCTTTTACAGTTTTCACACCCTAACACTTCAAAGCTCCCTTTGCACTGTTCATTAACCCCGGTTGCATCTAAATTTCATCTCATTTAGCAAGGTTAATTCCTAACACAAATCTAAATCATGGTATGATCAATTTCCCAGTTTTAATTTTGGTTCTTCCTATTTCTTTTTAGTTAGTTTTACCTTTTATTTCTAGTTAGGGTTACTATATATCTACAATCATAAACATGCTTAATTATTGATAAAATGAATGGGTAATGGTTTTTTGATACCTAATGGGGGTTGGGGTGACTTACTTTACTTCTTAATTGCTTAAATTCCCCACTAAGTGTAAACCCTAGCTCGTGAATGTTCTTCAGTACCCGTTTATTTTAAATTTCGCGGTCAGCGGTGATATGATTTCTCTGGGTTTGACTTGGATTGCTTTATGCGGCCACAGTGATTTTTCCACTGTCAGCAGCTCTCTTTACGCGGCCACACTTGTTTTTTCGCGGACAAAAGAATTCATATTCAGAGAAGTGTTAAGTTGGTCCGCGGCCACGTCTATTTTTATGCGGCCAACGGTGAAGCCTTTGCAGCCGTGCCTAATATTCCTCTCTCAGCGGTGAGTAATGTTCAGAGACTGGGTAGTCTGAAGCCTAGTCTCTCGCGGACGCGGCCATTTTTCTGCTATCAGCGGTGGCCTATCTGCGGCCGCGCTCCTTTTTCCGCTGCGAGCGATCCACTGTGTTATAAGATGCTGTGATCATTTATCTATTTCATATAGTACTTGCTTGAATGCCAATGCTAATGAGCTTTCACTGATTATATATGCAGACAATGGTTCGATCAAGAGGTGGACAAGATAAACAACCAGGGAGGGGAGAGTCCTCCCAGGGACGAGGGAGAGGCAAACAACAAGCTGCACCTTTAGCTCCTAAAGTCATTATTGGGAAGAACCAAACCCTCCGGAGGCCCACTCCTGACACTTCGGAGACGAGTGAGTATTTCCCCTCTCGGGAGATTTCAGAGGGGGAAGCTCGTCATACTCAAAAGGAGGCACAATCCCAGCCCCGTCTCCTTATAAATGAATCAATTTTTGTGTCCGGATCTTATGATAGCTTAGGACTTAGTGACTTTCCTCCACCCCTGGCCCCCACTGCCGCAACTCCAGCCTCCATAGCTGCCTCAGTACAAATTGATAGTGATGATGATGCCCCAGACGACGGGAGGGGTGGTGACACACAGACATGGGGGTTGGTGAGATCACAAAACCCGGTGGTATGGAAAGAACGGTCCGTGAATGAGAAAGCATATCACAAGTTCAGGGAGTGGTGGCCTTAGAGGTCACTTACATTGGAGAGGGTGTTCATTGAGCGAGACCTTCTACCTACAAACATCAAGAGGCACTTCAACGAGAGAGTGGGGTGGAAGTTCTTCACCAGCAACCTGCCATAGGTCAATGAGTTTTTGGTCAAGGAGTTCTATGCTAATGTCGCCCACATAAAAAAGGGCACATACTTGACCAAAGTCCGCAACAAGAAGATTCTGTTTGATGGCAAAGCTCTCAATGACTATGTTGGGTTCAATGATGAAGATGGGTCCCTGTATCTGGAGAAGGTGGAGCTGGATGAGTTAGCCCGCCCTTGGCTTGATTCAGTGATTGCTAATCCTAGGATCAACCCAGCTTGGTTGACACTCGGGGTCCCTATCTACATGGACACTATGAGCTTGGTATGTATATAAAGTTTCCATTCCATGTATATATTCATTCCCCTTTTATGTATATTTGTATCAATCTCCTATTGTACATATTCATTTTACTTTCCGTATTTTTACTTTATAACTTCTTTTATAATTTTCCTTAATAGTTTAGCTTCTTATTTCCTTTAGTAGCTTCTTTTTGCATTTTTGTGATCAATAAGCCTTTGGTTTTCTTAATGTCACGGTTCTTTCCAAGGGTGGAATTTGTGTTAACCGGGTGGCTCTTCCCTACGATGGACGGCGTGACAACCTTCTTAAGGGATTGAGCCTGTTTTTCTTTCTGTTTTGATATATGATAGTAATGAATAAAAGTGAATCAAGTAAGCTTCACTTGGCACCAACACATTTACCTTTGACCTTATGGTTAGAGACAAGTGGTTGACGAGACTAGCTCTAGTTGTGACCCTTAGAATCTTGAGTTGACTAAAATTATCATCAAGTAGTTTCTGTGACCATATGTGAGTTTCAATCGTAGCTAGGGTTGTTGTGGTCTCTCAACTCCATTCTCTTTAATAATCCAGTAGCTTGAGAGGTGAGGTTTTGAATTGCAAGTCCAAGTGCCGTTCCAACAAGTCTGGAACTTGCCCCGAGTGTTTTTCTAGGAGAAATTCTAAGTGTAGCTCGACTTGAGAAGTGATTATAGGCTCTCCTTGGTCCCATTTGAATTTGAAAACTTCATTAGCCTACCATTATAATATCCTTAGTCAACCCCTTTGAGACTAAGCCTTTTTCGTTCAATAACCGCATTACAAGCCTTCATCCGTTCTATAATAACTCTCTCTTGGCACCTAATCTTTCCTTAGCATTCATGATGAAAAATAGTCAAAAACATAAGTTTGGGGGCGGGACAAGGAAATTCAAAGTGATGAAAGGTTCAAAGAACAAAAAGAATTGATGAAAAGGAAAGGCAAATAAAAGTATGAAAAGCCAGAAAGAAACATGTCAAAAGAAAAGTAAGGGTTGAAAGGATTCAAGAAAACAATGTTGAAAGGCTTGGAATGATGAGAAAAGGCAAAAAAGCGTCAATTAGAAGAAAGAGCGTCAATGTGTCTCTCTAGTCCTCCCCAAGGAAGAAGAGAATGACTCAAAGAGTCAAGAAAGCATGAGCCAAATTGTGAAAATAGAGTGCTTAAGGAAAGATGATACAATCATTATGTCCGACCTTGATCCAAAAATCCTTCATTACATCCCGCTAAAGCCCTATAGGATTTCAAGTTGAGTGAGCTTACATTAGTGGTGATTTACATGAGGGGCAAGCCTATGGTACTTAGAGTCGGACTTGTGGTATTCTTTTTAGAGTGATGAACGCACTTCTTGACAACCTAGGTTTTGAGTGTACATTCGATAAGGTGAAATGAGCTCATGGAGAGTAGAGGAGAAAGATTTTGGATCCACAGTGACCTACGTGAGAGAGCGAGTCGCTTTGATGAATTGAGTCAACTCGTGCAGCTTTTGTGTCACATTAGACCTATGGAACTTAGAAATTCATTGCATAATGTTGTCAATAATTCATTTGTGTTGAGGGTAATTGTTAGTCCCAATTGAAGCTTGATGAAGTTACTTTAGGACAACTGAAATTCTACTTTCTTTTTATTGTGGGGGTGGGAATTACCTTGTTTGCTTGAGGACAAGCAAAAGCTTAAGTTTAGGGGAGTTGATAACTAGGGATTTTAACCTACTAATTACTCTATTTTGCTTAGGTTTTGGGTCAAAAATGCGTTAAGGTATTCCCGAAAACTAACTCAAGGTGCTTACTTGCAGGTGTTGGTCAAAATGAGGCAAAGAAGTCAAAACGAACTCATGAAGGAGCCAAACTTGCACAAGTCCTAAACTTTCCTGGAGCGCTGTCAGCGCCATTATTACGCTGCAGCGGAAGTTCCTCCGCTGAGGCAAATTATAAAGGGCTACCGCGAACTTGAGGTTCAGAGAGATGAGATTGGACTCAGTTTGGACCGCTGACCGCTTCACAAAAGCGTGGTTGCAGAGGAAATTTTGCTGAAAGCGGGAAGTTGAGAATCAGAGAACTGACAACCTTGGGCCAAGCATAAAAAGCGATCAACGTCCATTTTAAGCGGCCGTGAAGCCACCTAAATACTGAGGCGGTAAGAAGTCTGCTGGGAGCGAAATCAATGTTCAGAGAGTCTGCAACTGAGCCAAAATGAAGGAACGCGAACCGCGAACATTTTACGTGGCCGCGAATAAAGATCATGTGAACGCGGTAGCTTTTACGCTGTCGGCGAAATCCAGCCCAGGCCAAGTCCAAATCTGAAGAAATACGGTCCCCGCTCGTTATTGCTCGGCCGCGAAAGTCCATTCGCTGAGGCGCCCATTATTTTGCTGACAGCGGAACCTCCGCAAGAGCATTTTTTCCCCGTAATTTCAGCTATGTATAAATAGATCTTTTTCACATTTTTAGGTTATCTTATGTATTAGGGAGCTTGTGAACAACAACACTTTTCCACTTTGAGTAATTTTAGAGTAGCTTTAGCTTATAACTTTAGATTTTGTTCTTGTAATTAACATTTATGGCTTATATTTCATCTCCATCTTTGATTTCTTCCTTAATTATGAGTAGCTAGACCTATTAGCTAGGGTTGTGACCCAACCCTAGTGTGGGTATTTAATGGGTCTTCAATTTTAGGGCTTATTTGTTTATGGGTTAGTGATACTTAGCTTGTTTCATGCTTTATCTTTTGAATTGGTGGTTGCAAACACTGATTCGTGCCTTTTTACAAGGGCTCTTCTTGAGAAAGAGGGACCAAGTTTAGGTAAAATAGGCTAACAAGGAATTGAGGTGAATTCAAGATATTGATAGCCCCAATTAAAGGGTTAAACCTAGAGATAGTAATAGCCGACTTGAGCCAATTCCACTTGCACTGTTTGAACACCCAATTAGGCTTGAGAAAGTCAATTCAGGCAAGGTCACTCAAACTACCAATAGGTCTAGAGTGAGTAATTAAGTGTAAGATTATATAACAACCCCTTGTACAACAAGTTTGTCCTATGTTCTAGATCCCATTAGATACTCGCCTAGGTGTAAGTCACTTCCCTAGTGCGTTTTATCAATTGAGAAAACTCCTACAAAAACATTGTACTTAGTTTATTTTCAACAATCCATAACATTAAACTAGAATAGAAACAAAACCCACTCATGGTTAGAAATGTAATTAAAGACAACACACATAGCTAGATTATATAGGAACCCAATTTCCAACCAATTATAACTCCCTGTTGATATCGATCCCGACCTTTCGGGTAAAAGCTACATCGACCCCTCCTCGCCATTATATAGTGGTGTAGGGTTGGAGTTGATCAGCGGGCTCGATAAATACGTCTTGAGTTCCTCCAAAGCCATTGGAATTCCCGAGTCCACGAGAAGTTGTTCTTCTTTTTCAACAGTGCGAAGAATCAGTGGCTCTTGTCAGACGACCTTGAAAAAAATTGCCCCAAGGAGGCTATTTGCCCGGTTAACCTTTGCACGGCCTTTACATTGTCCACACCCGTGATATCTTCAATGCCTTTGATCTTATCAGGATTGTTCTCGATTCCCCGATAGGATATCATGAATCCGAGGAACTTACCCTACCCCACTCCAAACGCACATTTTTATGGATTCAGCTTCATGTTGTACTGCTTCAGTATGATGAAGGTTTCCTGCAAATGCTTTAAATGGTCCTCTGCTCGCAGGGACTTAACTAACATGTCGTAAATGTAAAACTCCATTGATTTTCTATTTGTTCCTCGAACATCTGATTTACTAAGTGTTGGTATGTGGCAACAACATTTTTTAATCCAAACAACATTACATTATAACAATATGTGCCATATTTAGTGATAAAGGAATTTTTTTCCTGATCACCCCGGTCCACCCGTATTTGGTTGTACCCGGAATAGGCGTCGAGGAAACTGAGGGTCTCGTGGACAACTGTGGAATCGATCATACAGTTGATTTTAGGCAAAGGAAAAGAGTCTTTGGAGCATGCTTTATTCAAATCTTTGTAGTCTACACACATTCTTAGTTTATTCCTTTTTTAAGGACTACCACTACATTTTCTAACCAATCCGAGTATCTGACCTCCAGAACATACCCTATTTTAAGAAGTTTAGATACCTCATCCTTGATGAAAGCATGCTTGATCTCGGACTGGGCATCCTCTTCTGTTTAACGTGATGAAACTTAGGCTCCAGGCTCAGCTTGTGAGTGGTTATTTTGGGTGGGATACTTGTCATATCGAGGTAGGACCAAGAGAAACAATGCTTGTTAGTTATAAGAAATTGAATGAGTTTTTCCCTGAGCTCATAGCTTATCCCCGTTCTCAGGTATACATTTCGATCGGGTAAGTTGTCTCGCAATATGAGTTGTTCCAGTTCCTCGACCATCGATTTAGTGGTGTCAGAATCATCGGGGGCTATAAAAGATCTAGAAACCCCATAATCATCATCCTCGACTTCCTTTTTGTTGTCCGAATCTGCCGAAGATGGTACCAATGATTGCTATTTGGCCCCATTTCTGACCGTCTGGTTTGGGCCCTTCGATGTTGAATCTGTAAATACCAGTATCACCTCTTAGACCTAGAACATTTCCTTTGCAGCCAGTTGTTCACCGTTGACTGTTTTAACTCTGTCAGGTGTTGGGGATTTCAATGCTTGGTGCAGTGTCAAAGATACCGCCCTCATGTTGTGGATCCATGGCCTTCGAATAAATCATTGTACCTCATGTCCCCTTCGATCACATAAAATTTAGTCTCCTGGATGGTCCCAACGGTGTTCACTGGTAACTTTATTTCGCCTTTAATGTTCTTACATGCCATGTTGAATCCGTTTAGAACTCTAACTGCAGGCACGATTTGGTCTTGTATATCGAGCTTCTCCATGACCCTTGATCAAATGATGTTTGCCGAGCTACCTAGATCAATTAACAGACATTTAACCTAAATTTTATTTACAAGTACAAATATTACAAGCGCATCATTATGGGGATGCACGATCCTTTCCGCATCCTCGTCGTTGAAAGATAAAGTTCCTTCCGGTATATAGCCTCGAGTTCGTTTCTCCCTAGTGATGGATACTTTGGAGCATTTCAACATCGTCCCCTATGGGATATCAAGACGCCGATGATCATGTTGATGATGTGTTGAGGTCCTTCTTTTTCTACCGGTTTTGATAGAATCCCTATTCCTAAAATGATTCTTGGCTCGGTCGCTCAAGAATTCTCGAAGGTGCCCATTGTTGAATAGACGAGCTACTTCCTTTCTCAGCTATCGACAATCGCCTGTTCTGTGACCATGAGTGCCATGATATTTGCATCTGGTTAGGATCCTTTTGGGTTGGACCGGACTATACTGGTCGAGGCCATTTGGTATCTTTGATGCGCCTGATAGCTGATACAATGGCGACAACATCGACATTAAAGTTGTATTCCGATAGCCTTGGTGCGCCTTTAGACCCGATGGACCTGTCGAAGCCATTTTTGGTGATAAGTCCTCAACAAATTTGACCTCGATCATTTCTCCTTTCATTTCTCATGGTGTTTTTCCTGGAGCCCCTGCTTCTTATATCTCCATTATATGGCTGATACCGATCCCTGTTTGGCCTCGGTTCACGATCAATATCTCTCTTGGCTCTGACGAGGGTTCTAACGGGATAAATAGATCTTGAAGGGGCCCCGAGTTGATCATCTTCTCTGATTTTTGATTGATACCGGTTATGCATGTCGGCCCATGTAACATTGACGAGCTTAAAAAATACTAAAATATGATCGGTAGTCGAATATAGTAATCTAAAATATCGTTCCACAGGGATTGGAATTAAACAGTATTCTCGTAGTTTGTATCTAGATTGCTATCCAAGATGATCAATAATTGAGGTTTATGCGATTAAAACTAAAATTAACTAAGAATCTAAACTATTGACTAATGGCAATCAACACAAGTATTAAGCAAAAGAAGTTATCAATTGGGAGAATATAGGGTTGATAGGATAGGTGTAAGACAAAGGAACTATTCACTTCTAATGTTCAAGTGAGTCTCTCGAATTCACTTGGTTATTAGTGCAATTGATTAGTAGAAACTCCTCTCTCGATTAAGTCTCAACCTCACCATATGAGCCAATAAGATCAGTGAAGATATGCACGAATTTGTAGTGGATTGGTCGTTAGGAGAATCTCTCCCTATTATCCTCCTAACTAAGTTTAATCAACAATTCAACTAGCTTCTTCCGATTACCTAGAAGAATTAATGACTTCAACCAACAAAATATAATGCAATTATATCACAAGTTATACGCCTCTCGATTACATTAACAAGTGAATATAGATGCAACGATTAAAACATCCAAAACGATTCAATACATAAAATTAGAGTTAATTATCCACAAACAAGTATCAATACACCAAATCCATCAAATCCTTAAGAGAACTACTCCATGGATATGGAGTAATTCATCACAAATATGAAGAAAAGCATAAAACGATCCAAACTCTTGTCTTGAGTGAGGATCGAATGATGAATTCCTTGTGCTTTGGATTCTCCACCTTATCTCTAGACTTCTTAGGTCTTAGATGTGTCAAAAAGTACAGAAAATATCATTTTCCATGTATTTATACCAAGTAGGGTCGGGCCTAGACGAAATTCTCTTTTCCTAATGCTTTTTCTTGTCAGACCACAAAAACCTAGTCTCTGAAGTTTGCCAATTTCTAACAAAAAATTGCACTAACGCGTCGCACAGTGCCTCGCACTAGTGTATTTGTTTCTGCAGTTGCTTCGTCCTTGATTTTTGGCGTCCAGACTTGGTCCTCGACCCCCGAACACGATCCCGGCTTATTCCCTTGGGCTTTTACTTAGACTTCAAAGCTCCAAATAGTTCAAATTAGTTCCACAACATCTACATAACTCGAAATCACTCCTAAAAGGCATAAAACACACAATAAGTGAAAAACACTACCAATTAAAGCTCAAACACAAGTAAAGCTCAGTGAATTAGAGTGCAATAAGCAACGAAAATACGAGATTATAGCCTACCATCAAACAGTCGGGTATTCTATCAAGTTCTGCTTCAACTGCTGTAAAGCCATCGAGCTTCAAATATTAAGTCCCTGAGTGAAATATTAAACAACCCAATCATCAGCGATCGTCGACAGATCCATTCACTCTATTTGAAACTAGGACACGAACCCTCTGAGCATCTCGTTATCCTTCTGTTTGACTTTGAAAAGGTCCGATTTCTAGTCTCGACCTTGATGGCACCTGTGTGTGCCTTTACGAAAGAATCTGCAAGTATAGCAAATGAGTCAATAGAATCAGGAGGTAAGTTGTGATACCATATCATAGCTCTCTCTAATAGGGTCTCCCCAAATTTTTTCAACAGAACATACTCGATCTCGTCGTCCTCTAGGTCATTCCCTTTGATAGAACATATATAAGAGGTTACATGATCGTTTGGGTAGGTCGTTCCGTTATACTTGGGTATTTAGGGCATACGAAATTTCTTTGGGATCATCTTCGGAGCTGCGCTCGGTGGGAAAGGTTTTTACATGAACTTCCTGGAATCCAGGCCTTTCAATATCAGAGGTGCTCCTGGGATTTGGTCTACCCTGGAATTGTAGGTTTCCACCTTTTTGTCATTAGCCTCGATCTTCTTCTCCCCTGATTCTATCCATTTTGTCAGCTCCTCGGGCATCTTTATGATCTCGGGGTTAGCCCTAGATTCATGTTCGTTCAACCTTTCTATGATCGGTTCATCCCTGCGGGTGGCTTCCAGGGGAGGATCGGGATCAACCATGCTTGTTGCACGGCTTTGGTTCTATAACTGAGCTATCACCGTCTGTTGAGCCTACAACATTTCGAAGAACACTCGTAGACTGATCCCGTCTCCTTCAACATTTTGCGTGTTTCGACTTGCCGATCGGGCTCTACCACGAACATTATTTTCGGGGTCGGTGGCAAGTTTGCATCGATAGCCACATGCGAATTAGCGTCAATCGGATCTGCAATTGGAATTCCAGCGGGATCAACAAATGGTATCTCATTGTCGGGCGTTATGTCGTTATTTTCACCTTGGTGACCGAATTCGTTGTCAGCATGCAGAGGTGTTGATTGAGAGTTTTACATTTTTTTATTTTAGCATGGAATCAAAGACACTTCAAATAGCAAGTAAGCAGTGTGTGTTATGGAGATTTGTACCAATTAACCACTATTATCCTTGGTCCCACGGTGGGCGCTAAACTGTTTACCATCAAAATTGGATAACAATATTTATACATGGTTTTAAGGATACGTGATCTAACTTGATACAAAATAGAAAATACGATTAAAATTGAAACTAATGATAAAAGAAGTAAATGCAAACCACACACGTTGAATAATATTGGCCTTGAAGGTTGTTCACCCTCGAGTCAAAAATGCTACAATCGGTGTCGGAGTAGAGTAATGAGATAATAATAATAAGAAATAATAGTTTATTGCCTTGGATGTGTATTACAATATGCTTTACAAATAATCATACCCCTTTTATATTGTAGAGGAGTCCTATTTTAGGTACAATTCTATATAAGGTAAAAAATCTTATGATTTGCTTATTAATCGATTTCATTGATACGTGTCGAAATTCCCGCCTTGATGTTCGACCGATTACGGATATTTCGGCCTTCAGCTATTTTGGTTCGATGATGTTCTCTCGAGCTAATTCGAGTCAGAGTCAGTTCCAGGGTCACGAACTCGATAATCTTGAAGGCGCATGTTCTAACATCGTACCTAGGCTCGATGAAACCAAGTGTCGATCTTCAATCAATTATGTTTTATACCCGATTTGTCATGCAATAGATGGGCTTGGTTTCAACCGTATACAACAATACAATACAATACAATACGATACATTATGAAACAATGTGTAACAACCATCTAAACAAGCTGTAAGCTTGATTTCAACTAGATGAGAATTTTGCCCAAAAGGAAGAGACTTTATTGCTAGAAATTATTGCCCTAAGATTCATGGAAGTTGGAAACTTGAAATTAGGGATGTACAAATCGAACCGGTAAACTATACCAAACCGAAAGGTCAAAACCAAACCAATTAAAAAATGTGACTAGGTTTGATTTTATTTGGTTTGGTATTGAGTAAAAAAAACTCGAATCAAATCGACATATAAATATATAATTTATATATATACTTTAAGATTATATATAGAATTTTCTTTAAAAAAATGTCTAAAAATATTTGGAATTCTCTTGCGGGATATAATATTTAATAAAATATGAAGTGCTCCATATTTATTAACCTTAAATAATGGTTTGTATGATCACTTTCTTATCAAGTGTTGCTGAAATACATTAATATAATCTCTTTGTACTTCCATATTCATATCATATATTAAGACCTATTAAATTCTTATATATTTTTCGAATATGAAGTGACTATTATTATTTAGGTATCATATTAATTTTTATGTTTAATTAGTAAATTCGATTAACCTTGAAAGTGTACATCAAAGAAAAATTATTTTCAGACGACTAAAAAAATAACTATTATGTGTTACTAAGAAAATTCTCCCATAAGAATAATTTAATAGATTATATGTTTGTCAATTTTGTTATATTTTTACTAAACATATATTTACTTATCAAAAATTTAACAAAGTAAGATTGAAATAATATTTAAGTAATAAAAACCCCGAAAAACCCGACAAAATCGAACCAATAACCGATATAGTTGGTTTGGTTTGATTTTGATAAAAATAAAACCAACCCAGTCCATGTACACCCCTACTTGGAATGAATCACGAGACACTAGAGGTGTGTTTGGTATGAAGGAAAAAAAATTCAAAAAATATTTTTTAATTTTCTCATGTTTGGTTGGCTTAAATCTTTTGGAAAATATTTTCCTCGTGAACTCATTTTCCTCAATTAGAGGAAAATATTTTTTCTAACAAGAGAATGAACAATATTTCAAAAATCTTCTTCAACCTTCCCCACCCTATTGGCCTATTCTCCATTCCCATCAACTCCCCCACACCCCCACCACCCACCCCATCCCCACCACATCTACCCATCCACCCATTCCCCAACCGTGCCCTCCTAAATAGAAATATTATTAAGTGTACTTTTTTTTCATGTTGTACATAGAGTACTTTCTTTTTCATTTCAACAAAATGAGTATTCTTTTCATGATGTAAAAATATTTTCTTTCATTTTAACAAAACAATGTAGAAAAAGTATTTTCTTTCATTTCAATAAAATGATATAGTAAAAGTATTTTCTTTCATTTCAACAAAAAAAGTACTTTCTTTTCATGATGTAGAAAAGTGTTTTCTTTCAGTTCAACAAATTGATGTAGTAAAAAGTATTTTTTTTTTCATTTCAACAAAATGAGTATTTTCTTTTCATGATGTAAAAAAAGTATTTTCTTTTTATGATGTAGAAAAAGTATTTTCTTTCATTTCAACAAGATGATGTAGTAAAATGTATTTTCTTTTATTTCGGCAAAATGAATAATTTTTGTTTCACGACGTAGAAAAAGTATTTTCTTTCATTTTAACAAAATGAATATTTTTTTTTTCATACTGTAGAAAGAGAACTTTCTTTTCAACCAAAAAAAGAATATTTTCTTTTTAGTTATGTAGCATAATTTCAACGTTGTTTTTGCATGAAAAAGTAAAGCAACATATTAGTCCTTTTGGGTTTGCATGAATTTTACAAGAGTAAAGAAAATAGAGTTCTGAAAACGTTGGATATTAGGGGGTGGGGGTAGGAGGGGGGTTGGGGTGGGTGGGGGAGGGGAGAGCACATGTACATGGGGATTTGGGGGAAGGGGAGAGGGGGGAATTAGAAAAGTAGCATAAAAAATTATTTTTTTAAAAAATATTTTCTACTATTTAAGCAAACACTAAAAAATATTTTTCGCAAAAATTTTTTCATTCATTAACTAAATAAGAAAAAATAAGTGATAAAACCACTCATTTTTCAAGAAAGCATTTTCTAGAAAAATATTTTCATACGTACCAAACACACCCTAGATTCCAAATTCCATTAAGTGAAAAATGTCCTGCGATTTTTTGTTATTTGTCAAAGTATTAATGGACGTAATTATTCGATTCCTATAGTAATGAGAAATAATATATGTGTTGGGATTTTAAGTAATTAATGATATATTAATGCTTAAAATGGGTGAATGGGAAA
>ML352546.1:0-35476 GCA_005239505.1 Nicotiana paniculata | reverse complement strand
CTAAATAACATAGGAAATATACAAATCTAGAATATTCCTTATTTACTTTTGTTTTCTTATCATTTTACCTAGACGTTTCCTATTTTATTAAGGGTGTTCAACAATTTACACACACACACAAATATTATATTTTTTTATTTACACAGCATAATTTCTGACGAAGAAAACTCATGCAATTATATTGAACCACTTCCTTAGCTCTGCCGTTGAATTCGATCTTTTTACGGCGGATAAGAAGAAAATGAGAGAGAGAAGAGCTAGTAATTGTGACCACTCGTGATTATGAAGCTTGATTAATATGTTGTTAGTGAGAATTCCCAAAATATTAGGTAATGGATAAAGATTGAAAGTCTATGAAGGTTCATTGAATGGTAATGAATCAAGAGTTTGAGATATCTATTCAAAGAATGATAATGTTGCAAATTAAGAGCAGCAAACAAAGAAGAGGCAAGGCTAAGAATGAATTGTCCAGCCAAAAATGGAAACTAATGTTTGCTTTCGGCATCGCATGCCATATATCTATTCCAACTTGAAGGGAAACAAGTGGCATATAGGCACATACATCGTCGAACCGTAAATATCACAGCTTGTCATATCCATATCAAGGAGAAAAACGAAAGGAATAAAGCTTCAAGCATAATTAAATAGATGAAGGTCTTGACCAAAAAAATAAAATAAAATAAAAACAGATAAAAGTAGCTAATTGATCTGAAGATATTTTCAAAGTTAAGGAAGTCGTGAAGATTTCTAGTAGCGGAGCCAAGAATTTTAATATAGGATAAAAAAAAAAATATAAAAACTTCAAACTTGAGAATGTAAACTTGTGACCCAAAGCAATTTTCGAGTCATTTTTGTCATTACACTAGACTAGAATCCAGCTTCTTGCCAAGTAATTCAACAATTTATTTATGTTAAAAAAAGTTTTTATTTTTTTGCTTTATTTGCACAATATAATTTTGTAACAAAAGGGATTCGATTGAACCCCTTGGTATCCACGTACCCCACTAGGCTGAACTTGGCTTCGTGCAAAATTTAGGTAGCTATGAACATCACATGCATGAACTTGAACACTGGGGTCAACTTCACTCAACAACTGTTTGAAGTACAACCTTAGTTAATTATCAGGAAGGGTGTACATAGATCGGGTTTATTTGGTTTTTATCAAAACCACACCAATTATATCGGGTTGAATTGATTCGATTTTGGCTGATTTTTCGAGTTTTGTTGCTTAAATTTTATTTCAATCTTAATTTGTTAAATTATTGATTTGTAAATATATGTTTAGTGAAATTTTAAAAGCTTGACAAACATATTATCTATTAAAATATTCTTATGGAAAAATTTACTTAGTAACACATGATAGTTATCTTTATAGTCTTTGGCAATAATTTTTTTGTTGATGTACACTTTTAAGGTTAATCGAATTTAGTATTTAAACATAAAAATCTATATGATACATAAATAATAATAATCACTTCAAATTCGAAAAAGATATAAAAATTTAATAGATCTTGACATATGAGTATGAAATAACAAAGAGATTGACGCATTTCAGTAACACGTGATAAGAAAATGATCATACAAACCATTATTTAAGGTTAATAAATATGGAGCACTTCATATTCTATTAAATATCATATCACATAAGAGAATCTCAAATATTTCTAGACAATTTTAAAGAAAATTCTATGTAAAACCTTAAAATATATATAAAAATTATATATTTATGTGTCGGTTTGGTTCAAAATTTTTTACGAATACCAAACCTAATCGGGTTTTTTAATCGGTTTGATTTGACTTTTCGGTTGGTGCAATTTTTCGGTTCGGTTTGTACACCCCTAATTACACCAGCATTTTCCCAATTTTAGATGTAATCTTAGAAACTTTATCATCAGTATAAGTCTATAACAATGAATAAGAAAAAAAGTACGGAGGATGAGGGCAATTTTAAAGAGATTTTAGTTGTGGTTGAATCATGAATGCCAAAATATTTTAGCAAAAAAAAATAAAAAATAAAAAATTGAATGTCAAATATGCTGTTGTACGTTGACATTAATAAAGGGTAATCCACTAAGCAATTAAACAAATACCAAAGCTTAGTGATTCCCAGGGAATTATAATGATTAATTATCCTGTTAATCAAAGCAGGCCACCCTGATTAATTCTAACCTTGACATTTTCACTATTGACTTGCATATTCCCACCAATTTGGTCATTAATAATACTCCCAAAATTAAAAGAGTTTAATTTTTGTACGTTGACATTGTACAACTTTAATTTATACACTACCACACTAAGATGATAACTACAAGAATAGATAAATATTTATAGTTACCTTAATATGATAACCTAAATGTACAATATATAACACGTTATAACCAATTAAATGATATTGTAAGTATTAATTTAGATCAAAATAAAAACTAGGGTAGCCTGGTTGGTTCTGGTGGTAAAATAATTGGCGTGTATAGCTTGTTCATGATATACATTGAGTGGAAATTAATTGAAATATTAGAAGTTATGTGTGAAGTGAATCATCGTTAAGGTAATTATGGTCCTTCAACTTATTTATTTGTGAGCGGGAAAACTTATAGATTGAGATATGATAATTTTTTAGAACAAACAAAAGACTACTTCCTTATTTTTTTTTTTATTATTTTTTTTTTTAATTTTTAGCACCAGATCAGGAGAGAGGATTGAGTCACAGGCAGGGGAACAGATGCAACCGTGATAAATGATAGATATGTTAGTTAACATGCCCTTCATCTAAATTAGAGATAACAAAAATCAACCCAGTTTTCCTCTTTTCTGATTTTAGGACAAATGTTCTCCGGCGTCGGTCACATCGGGAAAAATTCCCGGTGTCACGATCCAAAATTCAACTAGTCGTGATGACAAACTTGCTAGGTAAGCCAATAACCAACTATTCAATTAAATGAGATTTATTAAGAGAGAGAAAAAAAGGATAATACAACTGCTTTTATACAAAGAATTCCTCAAGAACTGATAGTACAAATTATGAGCTACTATATGTAACGACCCGGTCGATCGTTTTAAGAATTTACGCCCCGATCCCCTATTTACTGTTTCTCCCATGTCTATTTACGTTATTGGAACCTGTCAGTGCATTGAGTGAGGGAATCTGGGGTGATTTTGGACACATAGTCCATAGATGTGGATCTTAACTTTAGAAATCTGGCCGTAGCTAGATCTGTATGAAGACGGATCTGGAATGGGATTCTGTCGACTCCGTTAGCTCCGTTGGGTGATTTCGGGGTTAGGAGCGTACTCATAATGTGTTTTCGAGGTCGGTTGTGGATTTAGGCTTGAATTGACGAAAGTTAGAAATTCGGCGAATTCGGCCGATAGGTGAGATTTTGATATCAGAATCGGAATGGATTTCCGGAAGCGAAAGCAGGTCCGCAATGTCGTTTATGACATGTGTGCAAAATTTGAGGTCATTCGGATGAGTTTAGACGTGTTTCGGCGTCGGATTTGAATTCTAGAATTTTCCTAAGTTCCTAGGCTTGAATCTATGCATAATCGATGTTTTTGATGTTATGAGATGTGTTTTTAAGGCTCGACCTAGTTCGAATAAGGTATTAGGATCGGTTGGTGGTTTTGGTTGAGGTCCCGGGGCCCTCGGGGTTATTTCGGATGCTTAACGGGAGAATTTGGAACTTATCAAATTGCTGAACCAGGCTTTCTTCTGGTGTTTCGCACCTGCGAAGGTTTTTCTGCAGGTGCGGACACGCAAGCGCGATAGGGCTGGTCATAGGTGTGATGGTGAGGGGGTTGACCAGTGGTCGCAGGTGCGACCTGGGTTCCGCATGTGCAGAACTGCATGCGCGACCAAACGACCGCAGGTGCGGCCCCAGTGGACTTAAGTGAATCCGCACCTGCGATGCTTTTTCCGCAGGTGCTGTACCGCAGGTGCGGTGATCGGGACTGCAAGTGCGAGATCCCTGTGTGTTTATTCCAAAAATCCGAGGGTTCGAATTTCATAAGTCTAAAATCGTTTGAGAGCTCAGAAATTGGCGATTTTCAGTGGGTTTTGAAGAGAAGGATCGTAGGTAACGTTTTATAATCCTAATTCATTGTTAGACCATTAATCCCCGTTATTTTATTTAGTTTAATTAACAAAAATGGGGAAAAACCGTGGGAACTTGATGAAATTTTCCCCAGCCAAAATTATGAGAATTTAGGGGGGGTTTTGACATCGGATTTTGATGATTCTTGTTGATTGAGTTCGTGAGTGAATGGGTGTCCAGAAAATATAACTTTTAACCAATTCCGAGATGTGGACCCGAGGGACGTTTTGGTCAAAATTCTTAATTTCGCGTATTAGCTTCGAATTAATTAGTTATTTTGATTTCTTGAAATGATATTCACATTATGTAATCAAATTGAATAGATTTGAGCCACCCGGAGTTGGATATTCATGGTAAGAGCGTGATTATTGGCTGATTAGCACACTCGAGGTAAGTGGCTTGCCTAGCTCTGTGTTGGTGGCATTCCGGGTTTTGGTAAGTAAAATAATTGTATATGCTGATCAGCTACGTTATATCTAGTAAATATCTTTTCTGTCTTTATTTTTATTGATTCTGTTGCTTTTCGCAAATTCTTAGGCTTACCTAGTCATAGAGACTAGGTGTCGTCACGATACTTTTCGGAGGGTAAATCGAGTAGTGACAAGTTGGTATCAGAGCGTCTAGGTTCATAGGAGTTACAACATCACAAGCCGTTTTATTAGAGTCTCGTGGATCGGTGCGGAGACGTCTGTATCTATCTTCGGGAGGCTATGCAACTGTTAAGAACAATCAAATTCTTTGAAATTACTTATCGTGCTAGTTACCGTCATCAAATTTTAAACTCTATTCTATTCTTGCTTGCAGATGGTTCGTACCCGCACCGGACGTACTGATGACCAGGCACTCGAGCCCCCAGTCAAAGCCACTAGAGGCAGGGGGCGAGTACGCGGTGCATCCCGAGCACCGGCCAGAGTAGAGGCAGAGGAGCCCCCAGCAGCTACAGTTGGAGGGGCATAGGAGGTCCCTACTGTCACTCCAGACCTCCAGGAGACTTTGGCCCAGTTCATGAGTGCTTTCAGTACTCTGTCTCAGGTGGGACTACTTCCGATAGCCCCAGCTACATCCTAGGTCGGGGGAGGGACACAGACTCCCGCAACCCGTACTCCTGAGCAGAGGGTTCATATGGGGAAGGTTCCAGAGTATATCCCCATGCCTCCTGCAGCTCCAGTTTAGCCTGAGGCCAGAGCAGCTGTATCTGAGTCTGAGCAGCTCCGTCTTGAGAGGTATAAGAAGTACCACCCACCTGATCAGCGGATTGGCTTTAGATGACGCTCTGATTTTTCTTGAAGGGTGTCATCGTATCCTTCGCACCATGGGTATTGTGGAGACGAGTGGGGTCTCTTTCACTACCTTCTAGCTGAGAGGAGAAGCTTATCAGTGGTGGCGTGCATTTGAGCTTAGTAGTCCGGACGAGGCAGCCTCACTTACTTGGGCTCAGTTTTCAGAGATGCTTTTGCTCGAGTTTGTTCCTCAGAGTCTCAGGGATGCTTGGCGTGCAGAGTTTGAGCAGCTACGCCAGGGTACCATGACCGTGTCAGAGTATGCAGTCGAGTTCAGTGACTTGGCACGACATGCACCAGCTTTGGTTTCTACGGTCAGAGAGAGAGTCCGCCCTTTTATTGAGGGGCTCTATCCCAGCATTCATACAAGCATGGCCAGAGAGTTGGAGACAGATATTACTTACCAATAGGCCGTGAGCATTGCTAGGAGGATTGAGAGTATGTTGGCCCGGGACATAGAGGAGAGGAAGGCCAAGAGGTCTCGAGAGACGGGTCATTTTTCAGGAGTTCGTGCACCTGCATCATGCCATGGTAGGGGATTTTTTAGCCGCCCCATTCATTCAGCTCTTCCAGCAGCCAGTGGTATTCCAGCTCCTCCTAGACCTCAAGAGCCTTATTATGCACCACCGGTATCTCAGGTGCCTCCAGCTCGAGGTGCTATCACTGGCCAGTCCAACATGCCAATTCAGAGTCAGCAGCAGCCATTGCGTCCTCAGAGGGGTTGTTTTGGGTGTGGTGACCCTCGACATATGATCAAGGATTGCCCAGAGCGAGGAGGGGCGCACCACCTCAGACTTATCAGGGTGCACCCCCTCAGATTTATCAGACTCCACGCCTTCCTCCAGGTCCTCCAGCTATTCCTCCAGCCCCAGCTGCTACCCCACCACCTCAGACAGCTCGAGGTGGAGGTCGGGAAGGTCAAGGTCACCCTAGAGGGGGAGACCAGACCAGGTACTATTCTCTTCCAGCCCAGTCCGAGGCCATTGCTTTAGATTCAGTCATTACAGGTATTGTTCCCGTTTGTCATAGGGATGCATCGATATTATTTGACCCAGGATCTACATATTCATATGTGTCTTCCTGTTTTGCTTCACATCTGGGGATAGCCCGAGACTCTTTGAGTTCCCCTGTTTATGTTTCTACTCCGGTGGGAGATTCTCTTGTCGTGACCGCGTATATCGGTCATGTTTGATTACTATCAGTGGTTTTGAGACCAGAGATGATTTACTACTACTCAGTATGGTAGATTTTGATGTTATATTGGGTATGCACTGGCTGTCTCCCTATTATGCTATTCTTGATTGTCACGCCAAGACCGTGATGCTGGCTATGCCAGGATCTCCGAGGTTATAGTGGAGAGGTTCCTTGGAGTATACTCCCCGCCGAGTCATTCTTTTCTTAAGGCTCATCGGATGGTTGGGAAGGGGTGTGATGCATATTTGTCTTATGTGAGAGATGTTAGTACTAAGACCCCTACAGTGGAGTCAGTTCCAGTTGTTAGAGACTATTCTGATGTATTTCCAGCTGATCTTCCGGGTATGCCACCTGATAGAGACATTGATTTCGACATTGACTTATTGCCGGGCACTCAGCCCCTTTCCATTCCTCCTTATCGCATGGCTCCTCCTGAGTTGAAGAAGTTGAAGGAGCAGTTGCAGGAGTTTCTTGAGTAGGGATTCATCAGGCCCAGTGTATCACCTTGGGGCGCTCCAGTATTATTTGTGAAGAAAAAGGATGGCTCGATGCGTATGTGTATTGACTACAAGCAGCTGAATAAGGTGACAGTGAAGAACAGGTACCCATTGCCTCGCATTGACGATCTATTTGACCAGTTACATGGTCCTAGAGTGTTCTCCAAGATTGATCTACGTTCGATTTATCCCAAAGACAGCTGAAGATTCGGGAACCGGATATCCCAAAGACTGCCTTCAGGACCAGATATGGCCACTATGAGTTCCTTGTTGTGTCATTCGGGCTGACCAACTCCCCACCAACCTTCATGCACCTGATGCACAACATATTTCGGCCTTATCTTGATACTTTCTTCATTGTGTTCATTGATGACATTCTGGTATATTCTAGGTCCCGGGAGGACCATGAGCAGCACTTGAGGACCGTGCTTCAGACATTGAGGGAGAAGAAGTTGTATGCCAAGTTTTTTAAGTGTGAGTTTTGGCTTGATTTTGTGGCATTCTTAGGCCACGTGGTGTCTTCGGATGGGATCAAGGTAGATCCGAAGAAGGTGGAGGCAGTGCATAGTTGGCCCAGACCGTCTTCAGCTACTAAGATCCACAGTTTCCTCGGGTTGCTTGGGTATTATCGCCGTTTTATGGATGGATTTTCATCCATTTCAGCACCCATGACTAGTTTGACCCAGAAGGGTGCACCTTTTATATGGACTGAGGAGTGTGAGGAGAGCTTTCAGAAGCTCAAGACAGCCCTAACTACAACTCCTATGTTAGTTTTGCCTACCAGTTCCAGATCCTATATAGTTTATTGTGATTCTTCGAGGATTGTCTTGGGAGCGGTGTTGATGCAGGACGGTAGGGTGATTGCCTACACGTCCAGGCTGTTGAAGGTCCATGAGAAGAAATGCCTTGTTCATGATCTCGAGTTGGCAGCAATTGTTCACGCCCTGAAGATATGGCGTCATTATTTATATGGTGTTCCCTGTGAGATATTCACGGATCACCGGAGTTTGTAGCACATATTCAGGCAGAAGGATCTAAATTTGTGCCAGCCTAGGTGGTTAGAGTTGCTAAAGGACTATGACATCACTATATTATACCACCCGGGGAAGGCCAATGTGGTGGCCGACACCTTGAGTCGCCGGGCAGAGAGTTTGGGGAGTTTGGCATACCTTCATACAGCTGAGAGGCCTCTAGCCTTAGATGTTCAGTCCTTAGCCAGTCAGTTCGTGAGATTGGATCTTTCTGAGCCTTGCCGGATATTAGCTTGTGTGGTGGCTCGATCTTCCCTTCATGACCTTATCAGAGAGCGCCAGTATGATGATCCCTAACTTTTGGTTCTTTAGGATAGAGTCTGGCGGGGTGATGCCAGAGATGTGACTATAGGAGAGGATGGGGTGATGAGGATGCAGGGCCGTATCTGTGTGCCCAACGTAGATGGGCTTCAGGAGTTGATTCTTGAGGAGGCCCATAGTTTGCGGTATTCCATCCATCCGGGTACCACGAAGATGTACAAGGATCTGAGACAACACTATTGGTGGTGAAGGATGAAGAAGGATATAGCAGAGTTTGTAGCCAAGTGTCTCAACTGCCAGCAGGTCAAATGTGAGCATAAAAGACCGGGAGGCTTACTTCAGCAGATTGAGCTTCCAGAGTAGAAGTGGGAGCGGATCACCATGGACTTTGTGGTTGGACTTCCTCGGACTTTGAAGAAGCATGATACTATTTGGGTGATTGTGGATCGGCTGACCAAATCAGCCCATTTCATTCCGGTACTGACTACACATTCATTAGAGAGGTTGGCTGAGATTTATATCAGAGATATTGTTCGCCTCCACGGTATTCCAGTATCTATCATTTCAGATAGAGGTACACATTTCACTTCACAGTTCTGGAGAGCCGTTCAGCAGGAGTTAGGCACCAGGGTAGAGTTAAGCACAAATTTTCACCCTCAGACGGACGGGCAGTCCAAGCGCACGATTCAGATCCTAGAGGATATGCTTCGTGCCTGTGTGATGGATTTTGGAGGGTCATGGGATCGATTCTTGCCTCTGGAAGAGTTTTCTTAAACCAACGGCTTCCAGTCCAGCATTCAGATGGCGCCATATGAGGCATTGTATGGTAGGTGGTGCAGGTTTCCCGTGGGATGGCTTGAGCCGGGCGAGGCCTGATTGTTGGGTACAGACTTGGTTCAGGATTCCCTGGACAAGGTGAAGGTGATTCATGAGAGACTTTGCACAGCTCAGTCCAGGTAGAAGAGCTATGCGGATCAGAAGGTTCAGGATTTGGCATTTATGGCTGGTGATCGGGTTTTGCTTCGGGTATCGCCTATGAAGGGCGTCATGAGGTTCAGGAAGAAAGGCAATCTGAGTCCGAGATTTATTGGCCCTTTTGAGGTGTTGCGACGTGTGGGGGAGGTTGCTTATGAGCTAGCCTGCCTCCCAGCCTAGCAGGGGTTCATCCGGTGTTCCACGTCTCCATGCTCCAGAAGTATCACGGTGACCCGACTCATGTCTTGGATTTCAGCTACGTCCAATTGGACAAGGATCTATCATATGTTGAGGAGCCAGTGGCTTTATTGGACAGGCAGGTCAGAAAGCTCAGGTCAAAGGATATTGCATTAGTAAAGGTTCAGTGGAGGGGTCAGCCAGTCGAGGAGGCGACTTGGGGGACCGAGCAGGATATGCGGAGTCAGTACCCTCATCTTTTCCCAGCTCTATGTATGTTTCTATGCTCGTTCCAGGACAAACGATTTTCTTAAGAAGGGGAGGATGTAACGACCCGGTCGGTCGTTTTAAGAATTTACGCCCCGATCCCCTATTTACCGTTTCTCCTATGTCTATTTACGTTATTGGAACCTATCGGTACGTTGAGTGAAGGAATACAGGGTGATTTTGGACACATAGTCCATAGATGTGGATCTTAGCTTTAAAAATCTGGTTGTAGCTAGAGCTATGTGAAGATGGATCCGGAATGGGATTCCGTCGACTCCGTTAGCTCCGTTGGGTGATTTGTGGGTTAGGATCGTACTCGAAATGTGTTTTCGAGGTCGTTTGTGGATTTAGGCTTGAATTGGCGAAAGTTAAAAATTCGGCAAATTCGGCCGATAGGTGAGATTTTTATATCGGACTCGGAATGGATTTCCGGAAGCGACAGCAGGTCCGCAATGTCGTTTATGAACTGTGTGCAAAATTAGAGGTCATTCAGATGAGTTAAGACGTGTTTTGACATCGGATTTCGATGATTCTTTTCGAGTGAGTTCGTGAGTGAATGGGTGTCCGGAAAATACAACTTTTACCCGATTTCGAGACGTGGACCCGAGGGGCGTTTTGGTCAAAATTCCTAATTTCGCGTATTAGCTTCGAATTAATTAGTTATTTTGATTCTTGAAATGATATTAACATTATGCAATCGAATTGAATAGATTTGGGCAACCCGAAGTTGGATACTCGTGGCAAGAGCGTGATTATTGGCTGATTAGCACACTCGAGGTAAGTGGCTTGCCTAACTCTGTGTTGGTGACATTCCGGGTTTTGGGAAGTAAAATAACTGTATATGCTGAGCAGCTACGTTATATCTAGTAGATATCTTTTCTGTATTTATTTTTATTGATTCTGTTGTTTTCCGCAAATTTCTAGGCTTACCTAGTCATAGATACCAGGTGCCGTCACGATACCTTTCAGAGGGTAAATCGGGTCGTGACAAAGATTTAGATATTTACAAAACTGAATTGAATAAGTACAACATCTTTTTGAAATGTAAATGAACAGAATTTGAATCTAATGTTGCCAAGGACTAGTGATAGCCATAACTGGAATGCAGATATATCTTCCGATCCAGCTCCCGCTGTACGCAACAATATCAACATCCAACATTTGCACGCAAGGTGTAGAAGTGTAGTATGAGTACAACCGACCCCATGTATTCAATAAGTAACAAACCTAACCTTAGGTTGAAAGTAGCGACGAGATGGGACAACGGTCAGAGTCTAACTCCAATAACCAACACCAATTCAAAACAATATAATAACATGGTACAAGAAATAACTCAGCTCGTTCACAGTTAAGGAAAATATGCATGCTATTCAAGTATAACAGTAAATCTCAAATCTTTCCCAAAAACTTTCAACAACAGTTAAAGAGTCTCATTATCAGATGGCATGAGGAAAGTATATTTCTATGCCTACATGTTACTGAGAATGTGAATGTCATAAATGTCACAAAACCGTGTAATGTAAGGGAATGCATCTATATGCCTGTGTTCCAAGTATACATGTCAATGCAATGCACTACAGTGATGAACCCATGTACGCACACTCTCAGAGTACTCAATCTTATTGTCTCACACTCTCACTCATTTCGCTCAATCGCTCAACACACTCAGTCATTCAACACTATATGGTACCTGCTGTGGCGCAGCCCGATCCCATCATGAATCAATAGAACCGGTGATCAGTGTGGGTGTGCAGATTCTGAAGGGGCGAATCCTTCCCAAGCGCTAATATAACCTGCTGCGGCGTGCTGCGCGATCCACATATAGCCCTAAGGCCTGTTACGACGCGCAACCCGATCCACATATAGCCATAAGGCTTGTTGTGGCGTGCAACCCTATCCACATATATATATCCATAAGACTTGTTGTGGCGTGCAACCCTATATATATATATATATATATATATATATATATATATATATATATATAACCATAAGGCTTGTTGCGTCGTGAATTAAACAGTAAAAATATCCAACTAGTACAGGTGAAAGCATATAGCAAGTAAGCAAATATTGATCTACGAATGAATAACAAGAACAAGTAATAATTGAATGACAAATAAAAAATAAGGCATCACTAACATTTAATGACATGTAGCAATCAAGGCAAACAACGAGATATAACATGGTAATTCAACTCGCATGCTTTAACTCATGAAAACGCATATACACTCGTCACATCGCATATACATCGTCCCCACTCACAATTCACGTAGCAAATAGACCAAACAAGTCCTAGTTCTCTCAAATCAAAGTTAAACATGATACTTACCTCTTTCCGCAATCAAATCAATAATCAACCACGACTTTTCCTTGAGAACAAGCCTTCAAATAGACCAAATCTAGCCAAATATCATTCAAACAATCCAAATAATATTTAGAAACTATCCACAAGTAAAAAAGGTTCAATCTTTAGCTAAATTGAAAAAGTCAACAAAATTTAACCCGGAACTCGCTTGGTCAAAATCCAAAATCTGGACCAAATACCGATATTCACCACCGAGCTCAGATATGTGATTTGTTTTTGAATTTGACCTCAATTTGAAGTCTAAATCTCAATTTCAAAAAATCTCTAACTTCTCCCCAAAACCCCTAATTTTTACCATAAAATTCTTAGATTTGATGTTAAATACTCATGAAAAGTAATTGAAATTGATTGAAAACTAGTTAAAGATACTTAGCAATGAATTTAGGAAGAAAATATTTCTCAAAAATTGCCTCTACAGAGCTTGGGATTGAAAAATGGTATAAAATGAGCTACATCCCGATTCGTCAATCTTTTACCCAGCTGCAACACTGATTGCCAAAGCAACCGGTGCAGTTGTCTTGCAAAAGTCGCATATGCGACAAAACCATTGCATTTTCAAATGAACCCTCCAAGGAAATACGAGACAAGCTTCGGAAGTGTGAAGCTTCTCCACCTAGTAAAGTATCGGAAATGCGACTCCAGTATCGCAAAAGCGATCCCAGAACATATCGCAAAAGCGAACAATTATTCGCAAATGCCGAACCCCAGCCCCCAGCCCCGAGTTCCCATTCGAAAAATGCGAGCAGTCACTCACAAAATCGACGCTCGCATTTGCGAGCAGTACGTTATAAATGCGAGATCCGCAGGTTTACACCAGTATCAACTATGCATGAGCTATTCCAAACTCATCCACAATGGATACGAAACTCACCCGAGCCCCTCGGGCTCCAAACTGAACATGCACAAAAGCTTAATAACATCTTACAAAGTAGCTCTCTATATCAAATCATCAAAATAACATCAAATAACAAGAATCGATCATCAAAACTCAAGATTTCAACTTAAAACTCAATTTTCACAATCTTTCACATAATGTGCCTAAAATGCGCTCGGGTCACCTTTGACCCCCAACCAAACATGCGTACAAGTCTACAAATATCATATGAACCTACCAAAATCGTCAAGACACCAATCCAACATCGTTTACCAAAAATATTAACCGTGGTCAATCCAAATCTTATTTTAAGTAAAAAATTAATTTTTCTTCAAAATTTTACGTAAAAACTTTCAAGGGCCATGCACGCAACCAATAAACATCAAATGAAGCTATGAAAGGTATCAAAACATGAAAATTAAGGCCGTCGTCACAAGTATCAACAAGATCTAGAATGAATACAATTAGTGGGTGGAAGGTACTAAAGAAGTTTCTGAAGCTGCAATGAGATATTTCAAGGGCATATCTCGTCAAGCCTGTGTATAATGATTTCTCTAAACCGAAAAGTATTACCCCTATAGTTTCAGAAGAAAATAATTAGTTTTTAGAGAACATGCTCTCTAAAGAAGAAATGAAAAAATGTGTCTTCTCCATGGTCCGAATAGTGCCTCGGGCCTTGATGGTTATTTTGCTAAGTTCTTTCAAGCTTCTTGTAACATTATTAGTCATGATATGACTAAAGACATTCGAGCTTTATTCTGTAGAGCTAATATCCCAAAGTTCTTTACTCATACTTGCATAGTAATGCTTCCGAAGATATATTACTTTATCGTAATACTTTACTGATATAAGATCTATTAGCCTATGTAATATTTGTAGTAAGATATTTACCAAAATTTTGAGCTCTAGATTGAACTAAGAGCTTCCTAATTTTATTAGTACGAATCAAAGTGATTTTGTAAAAGGAAGGTCCATTACTGAAAATGTTCTCCTAACTCAAGAGATTTCCAAGACATTGGCAAACAAATTACCAATGATAATATATTTTTAATATTAGATATGTCCAAGGAGTTTAAAGGCCATACTTATATATTTTTTACTTTGTGCCGACTGGCTATATATGAAACTGTGTTTTGACAATTGATTAACAAACATAACTCTTGTTTGATACTTGCTCCAAAAGCACAACATGAAGAAATTGCCATAGTTGAAGATAATTTCCATAGATCACAAAACTTTTCCTTTTAAATATCTAGGTTGTCCCAACATGATTAGCAAAGTACCATGATGGCATGCTAAATTACGTTTTGCTAGAGGCATGACTGTTCCAATCAAGCATGTATTGGCAGCACTACTAGTTCATATATTAGCTGTCGTTCATCCACCAAAAGGAGTGCTAAACAAACTAGATGGAATGATGGCCAGAATTTTTTTGGAGTGGTACAACTGAGAAGAAAAAAAATCCATTGGGCAGCATGAGATAAATTAATCTTTCCAAATTCTGAATGAGGTGTTGGACTTAGAAAATTGGAAGCTAAGATACCTATAATGCCTTTACTACAAAGCAATTGTGGAATCTGAGGACAATCCAGTTATGATGAAAGGAATTTGTAATAGCTAGATATTGTCAAAGGTCACATCCTCTAATAAAGGAATGGTACTCGGGGCAATCACAATATTGCAATATTAACAGGAGAGTGGATTATTATATTGTGAAAGGTTCAGAAAAGTAATGTATTAGTGTGGTATTACAACTGGACAAATTTGGGACTACTTCTAATCAATTTCCTTTCTGAAGGGATCAAGCTTAAGAATCTCATGATATCTGAGATTCTCATTGGAGGACAATGCTAGAATATATGGTCCACATATCTACCTTCCAGATATCTAATTGCCATTTCATCTGGATGTGCATGTTGCAAAATACCTAGTGCTGAGTATATGGAGCATATGTATTATGGTGGTACTTTTGCACAAGAATTATGGACATGCCTTATAGACAAATTCTGATCAACTGGTGGAGCAGAAAGTTTTCAATTATTGAGGAGGAATATTATTTTCAAGAAAATTACATTGGTCAAATGGATCAAACCTCCAGCAAGCTATGTCAAAATAAATTCAGATAGAAGTTGTAGAAATGGTATTTCTGGATGGGAAGGTGCGATTAGGCTTCACTCTAAGAAGTAAAGAGTTGATATCTCTTTTGGCTCAACTAATCTCAAGATAGAATTTTTTTCATAGGTAAATGGTTTATATCTCATAATTTTTGCATATGTAACCTAAAGCCAATGGAATTCGATCTCATCTTTTGTACCAAATATGGTGTTGAGTATATTTCAGATCATTCCTTGGGAGTTAAAAAGTTTTAGGCTTTTTCCTCAGCTTGTTGTATTCTTAATGTTGAAGGTGAATAAAATACCTATTTGTTTTTTTTTGTATACGGTAAAAGTCGAGGGTACCCGATTTTACGGACTCGAGGGTATGCCTCGAGAGTGAACCTTAATTGAAGCAAGTTCGGGCTCGACGGACATGAAGACCGAGGGATCGAGATCAGGCTAAATCGACATTGCAGTAACACAATCACGAGAAATCCACAATCGACCACCAATCTCCGCGAAAATCTCGGAACCGGCAGAACCATTAACGGTTATTGATATCAATCATGTATTTTACTTCCGAAATTAGAGTCATACCTTATTTAGGATTCCTCTACTATATAAAGAGGAACACTGTTCACTTGTACTTATAATTATCATCATACACGAGTCATCACTTACGCTACTACTGAGAAATATAAACACTCTACTCTTTTACTTACTCTTAATTCTTTGTTGTACTTACTGTCTATTCTGTTCATATTGTTTGTATTACTCTTGTTGTTCTCACTGTTCTTGGCATTTGATCTCGAGCCTAATCCATATCGGGCCAATAACTTGCAATTACATCGGTTTGATCCATTTTAATCATTTAATTCCTTTATTTATTTAGCTATTTATCAATTGACATTGAATTAGATCAAATATCCTTATAACCGCATTACAAGTTTAATTGTTACTCGTATTTCGAGGTAAACAGTTTGGCGCCCACCATGGGGCTATGGATAATAGTGATCGTTCAGTGCTAGTTCTGACTTAACACATTATTTTACGCTTGTTTCTTGTCAAGAATTTTGTTTTCAGAATAAATCATGTCAAACTCACAAAACACAGCTACTCATGGTGACAACGGTCTCAGACTCCACAGAGAGAACGAGAATATTATAGCTCCAGGAATCAAGGTGCCACAAGCTGATGTCGAAGGAGCACCATCCGTCAACCCGGTCGATGTCGATTCACATATTGCTCTGAATGCGGACTTAGGCGGGGACCCCGATGGAAGCGTACGCAGAAAGGGTCGAACTGACGGTCGAGGTACTCATGGCAGACGAGACGAAAGTTTCAGTCTCCAAGTTATATTTGAAGTGCTACAAGCCCAACAGAACACCATTGCTCAGTTGCAAAATCAGCACATGGCACTGAATAGGGTCGAACAAGAGGCTACTCGTCGTGCTGAGCCAATGCTTGAAAGATCAGGTGACAATAATTCGGCAATTGACCCTGATATAATGAGAATGCTTGAGGAGCTTACTAAGAGAATAGAGTCGGGAGAAAGGAAGATCGAGCTAAAGACAAGAAGGTGGAAACCTATAATTCTCGAGCCGATCAAATTCTAGGGGAACCATCGATCTTAAAAGGAATGGGCTCCAAAAATTTTGTGCAAAAACCATTCCCTCTAAGTGCGGCTCCGAAGCCCATACCAAAGAAATTCAGGATGCCCGATATACCTAAATACAACAGGACCTCAGAGCCCAATGAGCACGTTACCTCTTATACATGTGCCATAAAAGGAAATGATTTGGAAGACGATGAAATCAAGTCAGTATTGCTAATGAAATTCGGAGAGACCCTGTCGAAGGGAGCTATGATTTGGTACCATAACTTGCCACCAAACTCCATCGATTCGTTCGCCATGTTGGCAGATTCATTTGTAAAGGCACATACTGGCGCTATAAAGGTTACAACAAGAAAATCATACTTCTTCAAGGTGAAGCAGAGGGATAACGAGATGCTGAGAGAGTTTGTATCTTGATTCCAAATGGAACGTATGGAGTTACCACCGGTTACCGACGATTGGGCTGTTCAAGCATTCACCCAGGGATTAAAAGAGCGGAGTTCGATCGCATCGCGCCAGTTAAATCAGAACTTAATAGAGTACCAGACTATGACTTGGGAAGATGCTCACAACCGATATCAGTCGAAGATTAGGGTCGAGGACGACCAACTAGGAGCCCCCTCGGGCTCAGTGCATCCTAACCGGTCGACAGGTAAGAACCAAAGAGATGTTGATAGAGAATCGAGGTCAAATAAAGATCGGTATCAGCCATATGCTTCAGATAGAAGGAATAACCATCCGGGACGTAATTCCGCCTGGAATGATAGGAGGGGTGACCGGGGGTAGAATTCTCGGGGACTCATGAGAAAAACTGGATTCAAGAAATATGCAAATCCCACAGAAGCACCACAATTATCGGAGTACAATTTCAGTGTTGATGCCTCGGGTATCATATTGTCCATCGGGAGGATCAAAGGCACTAAGTGGCCCAGACCTATACAAATCGATCCCTCTCAAAAGAATCCAAACCTGATGTGTAAATACCATGGCATGCATGGCCATAGGACCGAAGACTGCAGACAGTTGAGAGAGGAAGTAGCTCGATTGTTCAACGAGGGTCACCTTCAAGAATTCCTCAGTGATAGATCCAGAAATAACTTCAGGTTAAGTGATACCAACAGAAAGAACGATCAATAATAACCTCAGCATGTTATCCATATGATCATCGGCGGGGTCGACGTCCCATAAAGACTTATATTCAAACACACCAAAGTATCGATCACGAGGGAGAAATGAACTCGAGACTATGTGCTCGAAGTCACTCTCTCGTTCAACGACGAAGAAGCAGAAAGGCATCTCACAGCCGCACAACGAAGCCCTGGTAATTTCTATTTTGCTAAACAGAATTCAAGTTAAACGTGTTCTCGTGGATCTAGGTAGCTTGGAAAACATAATCAGATCGAGGGTCATAGAGAAGCTCGGCCTACTAGACCAGATTGTACCTGCATCACGAATCCTAAATGGATTCAACATGGCCAGTGAAACAAAAAAAGGGGAGATAATCCTACCAGTAAACGTGGCCGGAACCATTTGGGACACAAAATTTCAATATCGTCGAAGGCGACATAAGATACAATGCATTTCTTGGAAGGCCGTGGATCCATAACATGATGGTAGTACCATCGACCGTTCACCAAATGATGAAGTACCCAACAGTGGATGGTGTGAAAAAAGTTTACGGGAACAACACGCTGTGAAGGAAATGTTTGCAATCGACGAGGTGACACTGATATTAGCACCGTTGAGCTCAGAAAAGTAGAGCATCAAAGATAAACAAGCGGCCAAATAGAACCATCCCCAGCCTCGACCGAATCAGATAAACAGGTAATCAAAGAAGAAGAAGAGGATTTTCTCACTCCCGAACTTTCGTCGCTCCCGAAGAATCGGATGTAACCAAATCAACGGTCGAGGAGCTGGAACAGGTGACACTTATCGAGTATCTACCCGAATGTAAGGTATAACTGGGAACGGGATTGACCCCCGAACTCAACAAAAAAGCTCATTCAATTTCTTATTGGTAACAAGGATTGCTTTGCATGGTCCCATTTAGACATGACAGGAATCCCACCCGAGATAACAATTCATCGGTTAAGCCTGGATCCCAAGTTCAGACCGATAAAGCAAAAGAGAAGGCCTCAGTCCTAGGTGAAGCACATCTTCATAAAGAAGGAGGTAACCAAACTTCTTAAAATAGGGTCCATTCGGGAAGTAAAATATCCCGAGTGGTTAGCCAATGTAGTCATAGTCCCCAAAAAGGGAACAAACTTAGAATGTGTGTAGATTGTAAGGACTTGAATAAAGCATGTCCGAAAGATTATTTTCCTTTGCCTAACATCCATCGAATGATCGATGCCACGGCTGACCACGAAATACTTACTTTTCTCGACGCCTATACTAGGTACAATCAAATCCAGATAGACTCTGAAGACCAGGAAAAAACTTCTTTTATCACTAAGTATGGAACTTACTGCTATAATGTAATGCCCTTTGGGCTTAAAAGATGCGAGGGATACATATCAACGCCTAGTTAACAAGATGTTCCAAGAAAAAATAGGAAAATCAATGGAAGTTTAGATTGACGATATGTTAGTTAAGTCCCAGCGCACACAGGACCATTTGACTCATTTGCAAGAGACATTTGAAATCTTGAGGAAATACAACATGAAGCTTAACCCCGAAAGTGTGCTTTCGGGGTCCGCTCGGGCAAATTCCTCGGCTTTATAGTGTCAAACCGGGGAGTCGAGATCAACCCCGATAAGATTAAGGCCATCGAGGAGATCACTATCGTGCACAGTGTGAAAGCCGTTCAGATACTAACCGGATGGATAGCTGCCTTAGGCTGGTTCATTTTGAGGTCATCAGATCGGAGCCACAAGTTTTTTTCCTTACCAAAAAAGAAACATGATTTTACATGGACCCTGGAATATTAGCAAGTGTTGGAGGAATTGAAACGATACCTATCGAGCCCACCGTTTCTTCACACAAAGATAGATGAGAAGCTATACTTATACCTGGCGGCGTCCGAGATAGCGGTAAGTGGAGTATTAGTTCGAGAAGAAAAAGGTACACAGTTTCCAATTTATTACGTGAGTTGAACCTTAGGAGATGCTGAAACTAGGTATCCACACTTAGAAAAATTGGCACTCGCATTGATAAGCGCATCTAGAAAACTAAAGCCGTATTTTCAGTGTCATCCTATATGTGTTATCACCACCTATCCCCTTCGAAATAAACTGCACAAGCCCGAGTTATCGGGCCGATTGGCCAAATGGTCGTCGAACTTGGCGTGTACGATATTGAATATCAACCCCGAACGGTCATCAAGTCTCAAATACTAACAGACTTCGTGGTAGACTGATACGCTCAAATTACACTTAATAAATAGTGTAAAGCGGTCGATGTCAAATATATTAACCCAACTAGGTTGGGGTCGAATCCCACAGGGAATAGGCGTGAAAAGATTACTCAAATAGTGTAAGGCTTAACTTGAATCATAATTATATTCCGTTAGCTAAAAAGAGTGTTGTAATTGAGTGAAATGAAAGCAAGTATAATTTATAAGATTGTAATTAATTTAATTAACGAAACCACGGTTGTGTCCCCTTCAATGAAATGTAATGCTATCGGTGTTAATATGATATATTTCTAATGGAAGATCCTTTGATATGCAAATGTTTTATAAATGACTACCTAATATTTTCCAATAGTTAGGTAGTATTTCCTCTTTATGATTTTTTCAAATATAAAAGAATTACAATTAAGAACAATCAATTTATGCCAAATAAAACCTACTTATTCCTAAGCGATTCTATTAAACAAGGTTTAACGCCTTGAGTTTTTGATATTCACTTCTACCAAACCCTAACCCACTTTTCCAAGTAAAAATAGAGTAAAATGGCATTTGTTAATGTTTGCAACCGCCAACAATAAATGAAGAATGAAAAATGAATAAATATCAACCAACCATTATATATATATATATATATATATATATATATATATATATATATATTCAATGGTAACACCCATTAACATTACACCCATTTAGGGTTCACAACCTTAGTATTTAAAACTAGCCACTCATACTAAAAAAAAAGAAAAAAAAAAGATAACAATATTCAAAGTCATAATGCTTACAAAAGTGCAAGAATCTTTCTTCTGAAGCTTCCAAAAGAAAGAATATTCAATGCCTTGTGTTGTCTCTTTTTCAGACAAGATGACCCACAAAAACCCTAATAAATTTATTTATAGTGGGCTAAAAGTCGGAGCCAAAATTGGACAAAATTTCCCCTGCAGACAACTTATGCGACTGCATATCTGCCGCAAATCAGGTATGTGGTATGCATATTCTCCCAGTTCATCGCAGATCTTCATGTCACCAGTTCCAGGAGTCCATCGCATATTAGTTATGCGGTTCGCATATCCGTTATGCGACCGCATTTGTCCATCTCAAATCTTGAGGAGCTGTCTCTACCGGAATTTTGCGATTCGTTATGCGGCTCGCAAACGTGTTATGCGATCGCATAATAGAACACATAATCTTCTTTTGATTTGGCCAAATGATATACTTCAATATGCGGTTTTCCCTTGAGTTATGTGGTCCGTATGTGAGTTATGCAGTCCGTATTTGAATTATGCGGTCGCATTCTTGCATTCTCTCTGCTCTTTTTGTGGCTTTTTGACTTCTTTTCCGTGTTTTTGGGTCCTCAAGCCTCATGTACTGCAATCATCAAAACTTCATAAGAATTAAAGAACAAATGCATTAAAAACGAGCTAAAATCTTAGTAATTGGTATTAAATTTGCCGAAATTCTACGACACATCAACACCTCCAACTTAAACTCTTGCTTGTCCTCAAGCAACTAGAACAAACATTATCCTATCCTAGACTCTTACTGAGGTCATGAAACAGTAGTGGCCGTGGATGGTTTTGATTGTCAGTTTACAAGTATGTAAATTCATTTATTTGCCCTTCCTCGACGACCATTATTACTAACAAAGTAGCTTATTAACTTGTTAACTTTGAGCCTCGACCAAATTGACAAAATGTTACTCTCAGCTAATGCACTTGCATTCTACTTCAAGAACCTAACTTTTGTTAAACCTTGCAGTTCATGTGGCCTCACAAGAAAGAGAGTCCCAAAATCATTATATTTACTATGACAACACAAGGGACAAATTTACAAAGATAGTCACTCTCACAAAAAATTTCAAGTGTTACAACATATCATGCCATAAGCTTGCCTTTATTTTAGTTCGCCGCCTATTCAAGAACGTATGGTTGGAGATCCCATAAGGACTTTTTAAGCTTGTAATGTAGGTTTCGGGAAGGGCCGGATAAGCATTTGGGATACAAGTGACTACACCTTCCTTGAACACTACTCACATTTGTCTTTATTTTTTTTTTTTATTTTTTTTTTTTGCACTTTGTTTCTTTTCAAACCATATAGCCCTCATTGGCGTGTAGTTACCGAAATAGAACCACCTTTAACACCTTCTAATTTTCTTCAAGCCTCCATATTTATATACATACATATATCTCCATATATATTTATTTTTATTTTTATTTTTTTTGTATTTTTCTTTTGGATCTTGAATAATTTCATATGAACACTTTGAGGTATATGGTCCTACACTCACTATACAACCCTACCAATATCCAACTTGACACCACAAACCCAACTTGGGCTTTTAGCCTCATGCTCTATGTTCAAGGAGGGACGACTTCAAAAGAGAGAATTATTTTACAAAAGGGAAAAGATTTGTAATGAGGTGGCCAAAGAAAAGGTTAAAGGCTCAAATAGGGTAATTAGTGATAATATCTATGCAGTGGTTAGCTTGAAAGTCTAGAGGGGTTTCGAAAATAACACAAAGAATGCCTAAGGATATCCCTCCAACCAAACATAATTAACATTAGCATTGAAAGACCAACCAGGCAAGTTCTAGATGATAGAAGTAAATACAAGAATTATTTACATAAGCACTAACACACATGACACATGAACTGTTTGACTCTACATAGTTTTATCCCTCAAGTGAACACAAGGCAACTCAAAGCTTTCATCATATGATAAGTACGATTCTGAGTAAACATAAAGTCAAAGAGCGAGTCTCATGTTCCCAAAAATCACTAATCATAAAACATATATATATATATATATATATATATATATCAACATCAGAAGGGTACAATTCATAACAAAATTTTTCCGTACATGCTTGAAACTATACAATCACACCAAACAGGTCAAAACGTTCCATGCTACTGCCATGGTTCTCCTATTACACCCTTGGAAAAGAACCCGACGAAGAAAAACCAAGGGGAATTCATTACTAACTATTAGTCTAATATATATATATATATATATATTAGACTAATAGTTAGTAATGNTATATATATATATATATATATATATATATATATATATATATATATATATATATATATATATATATATATATATATATATATACAACTATTTACACAAAAGTATCTACCCAATCCCCAACTAAAGAGCATGCATTGTCCCTAATGCATAAAAAACTTAAAAACAGAGTTGAGGGGCTCCCTGGGGCGCACTAAGCGCTATGGGAGTCTGAATCATGCTGGACCGCTGTTGGGTCATCCGCTGGTGCTGAAGCTTAAGCTGGTGGGACCTCATCTTGAGGGGTGACCTCCACGGATGGAGTAGGAATCTCTACCTTCCCTGATGATGGAGCGGGGGCTTGAGAGCTACTAGCCTTGCCTGATGATGGCTAGGTGGTCGATGGATGGGCCTTGGCGACCATATCCGCTAGCGAATGTGCAATTGCTGTCTGCACATATGCTTCTTCTTCCTCCTGTTTAGCAGTAGCATCAACAACTTGCTTACCCTTGTCCTGATAACCCTCTTCTTCCTCTACCAGGGCATCCTCATCTGTCTCCTCATCTTCTGTCTCCCCCTCCTCAGACTCCTCAGTATGTCCGTAATCTGCCTCAGAGGGAATGTCAATGGGTGCAGGAGTGGCCTGAGCCTTGGAAGTCCCAACACTCTGTGTCTCGGGAGCTGTCATCAAGGTGGTGATGTCAAAGTCCAATCTAGGAATGGATGTGCCAGCTCCCTGCTCACCTTCCCTTGGAAAGAGAGATGCCAAGTCAAACTCCAGATTCTGCATCTTCTGCAGCTCGTCCTTCAGTGCATCAACATCTTTACGGAGCTGAGGCATACCTCCAACCTCACCCCGTTCAACTTTCTCAAGACGCACTTCGAAGTTCTTGAGGGGATCCTCATAGGCTTTGTGTTGCTGTTGAAGGATAGTCACTGAGTATTGGACGGGGAGCAATACTTGCCGAATGATGTTGGGGATCTCCTTTATCAGCCGGTCCACCTTAGCATTGGCATGCTGAGCTAGTAGATCCAGCTTAGAAAGAGCTGGTAGTGGGACCTGGGGCTGTGTACTGGTGGCATGTGGAGTTGCCTGTGGAGTAGCTATGGAGGTAGATGGGGCCTAAGGGGAGGCAGGTAATTGGGCCTCTAAAATTTCTAAGTCTGCTGAGAGGGGGACCTGAATCTCTATTGGGGTTGCAGTTTCCTTTGGCACTGCGTCAGTGATGTGCATAATGTTAATATCCTTGAGAGCTTTCTCCAGCTTGTCATGCTTTGGCATCAGAGGCACATTCACAGCATTGCAGAGAGCTGTGATCAAGCAAGGGAATGGAATTGTTGTGTGTTTCTGGTTCGCTCTGACTCCCAATTCCCGGAAGATGATCTCCCCCACATCGATCTCAATGCTTCTCATGATGCACATAATGAGGAGTTCTTTCTCAATGTTGATATCTCTTTCATTTCTGGACGACATCAGACGGGATGTGACAAAGCTGAGCCAATAGAGACTCTCCCGTGTGAGATCTTCCTTGTAGATCTTATGTTTAGGGTCAATCCAGGCTGGTGTCCCCTTTGCTATCACAAAAGTAATCCAGGCATGCTCGTTATGTTTGTTGGCTACTTTGGCTTCATATTCGGTTGTGCCGGGACTCCAATACTTGAAGTATAGGTCATTGATGGTTCCCTTATCACACAACACTTGTACTCCTCGAACAAGAACCGATTCAGTAAAGACCCTATTTCTCTTTTGCTCAACGTTCCTCGATGCCCCATATGAAGCATAGAATTCCTTCACAATTGTCTCATTATATTCATGATGGATCTCCGTGAAGAATTCCCACTTCCTCTGCTCGATGTTCTCTATTATGTGAGCATAGTGTTCCTTCAACCCATTCAAGCTCAATTGTTTTTCTTCGAGGATTTTTCGCTTCGCAAGACCTTCTTTATACAAACTCATAGAGCCTGTGACTCTGAACCGGGGTTGCAGATCCTCCCATTTTTTCCATCTTGCCTCAGCCTGTAAGTCGACTGAAGGCAAAATATCTATTTGTGGCCCCTTCTCATCAGACTGGGAGGAGTGCTCACCATGGTGCGGGTGGTTTCCGGTCTTGGACGTTTAGCCTGTTGTGCATGTTGGCCCACAGTGGCCATTTCCTGTCCACGAGCGGATGGGGATCGCGTTGCAATAGCTTTTCTCGATGCCATTTCTGCAAAGAAACAACATGTGAATGATGGGCATAATATAGAAGGCATAAGACAAAAAATTAGCTGAAGAAAACATATTATGCAAAGGGTTATGCGGTCACATAACCACTATGCGTACCGCAAACCCATCGCATAATTGCATACCCTTAGAAGAAAACCAATTATGTGATGGGTTATGCGATCGCATAGACACTATGAGGACCGCATACCTGTCGCATAATCGTACACCTATTTGAACCAAGAGTTATGTGACCGCAAAACCCATTGCGAAACAGGTTATGCGATCTTAAACATGCCGCAAACTGGCCCCCAAATAACCCATTCATCTGCTCATGTTTGCGGTGGCTTTGCGGTCCGCATAACACGTTTGCGATCGCAAAAGCCTCCGCATAATCCCATTTCACAAGGCCACCTAGGTTTAACTATGAAATGACTTTGCATACCTTAAACCATTTATGCAGGCTGCAAAAGTCATCTTCCTCATCGATTAGACCTACTCCTAACAAGATTTACACCCTAATCCATGAATTAACCCCCGATTCACCCTCACAGACCCCGACACAGACATTTTGGACTTTAATTAAGGACTAAAGGGTATAAATTATAAACACAAAGAAAAGAAAAGACAACAGACAAGGAAGGGACGAGAAGGCACATAGTAGATGCAGAACAAAGGTAGAAAATGAGCTTTGGAATTATGAGTACAATGAGTTTCGATCTTTGTTCGATCCTTGTTCGTGTTCAAAGTCCTCTTTTGCTTTTTTTTGTGTTTTTTATTTGTGCGATTAGTTGAGTGAATGATATTGACGATGTGAGAGATTTAGGTCTTTTTTACCTGGCGCGTTTTCGATGGAAAAGTGGCCGCATAACTTATTATGCGATTGCATAAGTGTCGGTGGTTTAGAGATGGTCAGATTAACTCAAGAATGCAATGCACTATGCGGTCACATAAGTGATATGCAGACCGCATAATGCAAATCTTCACCGCATATTTTCAAGCCAATTGGTCTCAACCATCTAATCGTGTTTGCGATGACTATGCGGTCCGCAAAGTCATTATGCGACCGCAAACTCCCCTAAGTGACTTTTCTTCAATTTTCTCAGCACTTTCACGCTGTTCTATGGTATTTGGGACTACTTGCACTCTAACAAACACGTCAACTTGCTCAATCTAATCTACATAAATAAATAAAAACAAGCTATAAATAAAAACAAAAAATGTTACCACACATGGGTTGCCTCCCATGAAGTGCTTGATTTAACGTCGCGACACGACGAAGTTGACCCATTTTTGGGCCTACTCAATGGTGGGGGATGGACCATCCTTGAGAGAAAATTGCTCCACCAAGTGTTTCTCTCCAGTTGTGCCTAGGTAATGCTTAACCCGCTGGTCATTCACTTTGAATGTTCGAAGTCCGTCCTCCGACTCTAAATCAATAGCTCCGAAAGGAGACACATTCACCACTTTGAACGGGACAGACCATTAGGATTTGAGTTTGCCCGAAAATAACTTGAGCCTTGAATTGAAGAGCAAGACCAAGTCACCCGATTTGAACTCCCACTTCAGGATCTTTTTGTCATGAACAAACTTCATTCTTTCCTTGTACATGGCTGCACTCTCATAATCATAGAAACGAAATTCTTCCATCTCGTTGAGTTGTGTAATTCTCAGATTAGCAGCCTCGGCCCAGTCAAGGTTCAACTTTTTCAAAGCCCACATGGCCTTATGTTCCAACTCCACGGGAAATGGCATGCCTTACCAAAGACTTACCGGTACGGTGAAGTACAATTAGGAGTCTTGAATGTTGTGCGATATGCCCACAATGCATCATCTAACTTTCTTGACCAGTCGGTTCTGTTTACATTGACAGTTTTGGCTAGAATGTTCTTAATCTCCCTGTTGGGGACTTCTGCTTGGCCACTCGACTGAGGATGATAAGGTGTGGCCACCTTGTACTTTACGCTATACTTTTTGAGTAACCCGGTGAAAGCCTTGTTGCAGAAATGAGATCCACCATCGCTAAGGATGGCCCTGGGAGTACCAAACCTTGTGAATATTCTTTTCCTAAAAAAGGCGGTCAAAATCCTCTCCTCATTATTTGGCAAGGCGATTGCCTCGACCCACTTGGATACATAGTCCACTGCCTCTAGGATATACTTTATGCCATAAGAACTCACAAAGGGACCCATAAATTCGATCCCCCACACGTCGAAGATTTCAACCTCCATCACAAAATTCATAGGCATCTCATGCCTTTTAGAAATGGATCCTTGTCTTTGACATTGATCACAAGCTTTGACCATTTGATTCACGTCATGGTAGATTGATGGCCAATAGTAACCACACTCAAGCACCTTTGTTGCCATTCGGTTTCCTCCATGAAGACCTCCAACCGGTGAGTCATGGCATGCCTTGAGAATTGGCATAACCTCATCTTCCGGAACACACCGTCGAATGATGTTGTTGGTGCAAATGCGAAACAAGAAAGGCTCCTCCCAATAGTATTGCCTACACTCCCGCAAGAACTTTTTCTTTTGGTAAGTTTCCAATCCATTTGGAATAAGGTCACTCACCAAGTAGTTAGAAATATTGGCATAACAAGGAGCGGATGAGTACGACAATGAAAATATGTGCTCATCCGAAAAAGCATCATTGATGTCAAAGTTCTCCTTTGGCCTTCCTTCTTCTTCAAGCCTAGACAGGTGATCCGCAACTTGATTTTCTGTTCCTTTTCGACCATTATGAGCACGTGATTTTTGCCTATCGTATAATCCTACAAAATCTCAGTAAATTAGTCCGTTTTATGTGTTTTATTGAATTTTGATGCTATTTGTGAATTCGTCTTACATTATAAAGTCAGAATTCATCATTTATCTATATATAATTTAAAATTGTTTGATTAAGCACATAACCTTGGCTACTATTTAAATAAATATAATTGTTTGAATATAAAGTCAATTAATGTTCAAATTCTTAATTTAATTATTTCTTTCAACGAAATTGTGAAAATTGCCTTGTAAATGATTAGGATTAAATTGAAAGGTGTGAGTTTAATAGAATTGATAACAAAATTAATTTATAATCAATTGTTACACTTCACTTCTAATGTAGTTAATTAAACTAGTTTAAAAAATGGAGCAAAAATGGACTTCGGTCAAAAGAAACCAGGCCCAAACCTATTCTCTACACGACCCAGCAACCCAGCCCAATAATCCCCTCATCCGGCCTGCCCCATACACTATCCCAAATGACCTCGTTTCATCACCTTCATCTCCCAGCCGTTGGATCATCTCGATCCAACGGTTCCGAAACTCCCACCCTTTTAATATTTAACTGTTTCACAATCCCCCTACATTCACGAAGTCTAACACCCCTAAGCCTCGTCTGTCTCTCTCTTTCTCTCTAAGCCACAAACCCTGGTCGCTAGAGCCACCGTCCTTCGCCGACCATAAATCGCCTCCGGCGGCGGAGCTTCTCCAATCAATCCTAAATTCGCACCAGATGGTCCTCACCCTTCCCTCAATTACCTCCCACCATCGATTTCCCCAAAAACCCATCCAAAATCATCAAATTTCAGATCTAGGAATCCAGAAACCCTAGCTTCCCCTTCTGGGCGATTTGACGTCCTTCAATCGTTTCTAACTACATGGATCGATAAATCTCGTTGAGGGCTACTGATTCATGTGGGTTGAAGTCATTTTAAAACCCTCCGGAGTCCGGCCAAGGCCCGACAACCGTCCATTTTCCGGCCAAACCCCTTTTACGGGTATCTCCTCTTCTTTTTATTATTTCTATTTGCTATTGAAGCATGAAAGCATATCAGTTATTGTAGTCCTATTTTTGTTTTGGGTTTAGTCTTTTCTCTCCTTTTCTTAATATTCTGTCTCTAATTTTTTTGTTACCATTAGGTTTAGATTCTGTTTCCCTTCCATTATTTTTCCATGTTTGTTTGTTGTGCATTTCTATGATGAATCCGTAGTTCAGTAGTAAGTTTTCTTTTGACGATCGTGATTCCTTGCCCTTGTTTGTTCATTGTGATTGACTTTATTCAATAACTTGCTAGGATTTGTTGTTACTGTTTAGGAAGGACCATTTGTTGATTAACTGCTTCGTAGGTTATTTGAGCATTATTAAATTTAGATTAGTTAATTAATGGCCTGATTAATTAGGAAATTAGTTAATCCAGAACCAGTGTATGGTCATAGATTAACTTAGTTTTGTTCTAACCTCAAGATTAACCTAATCAATGGTAGTTTATAAAAACTACTTGTTAAATAGGTTAACATTGTTAATAACCTCCCAAATAATTAACTAAGCCTAATTTCCAGTCAAAGATAATTAATTAGGTTTAATTAATTAACACAAGTCAACCAACCTAAGTTTAAGGGATCAAGTTGATTAATCTTAATTATGTCAATTAAACTAGGATTAAGTTGATAATACATATTAGCCTTAGTTAATTAAAGGGAGCTAACTAGGATTAATTAACTAGGGATAATAATAACCCAAGCAAGATGACCCTGGTTACCTAATGGTAAATTCAGGGCTCTAAGGGGTACATTAGGTAACTCAGTTTAGGAAATCAGGCTCTTAAGGTTAAAAGGGTATTTTCTAAAGAAGAAAGTTCTAGAATAGGGGCAGTTGTCCCAAAGATAGGGTTGACAGCTGCCCTAGGTACTATTTAGTACTGTTTTTCAGCTTTTGGATAGGGAATATTCCAAAGAATATCCCATTCCCAAATATCCTATAAATAGACCCTCTTTCTAGAGATGGGGGGGGGGGTTACTTTTTTTTTACTCTCTCTGAGTTGCTGAAAGCATTTTGAAAGCATAGAAAAATAAGAGTATTGTCCATTCATAAACAAAAAATTTCAAAAAAAAAAAAGTATTAGTAGAAAAGCAAAAAGAAATCTGATTTCTTTTAGAATCAAGTTCATAAAGATATGCTCTAGTTTTCAGCTTCTGTTTCTTTCATTTCGATTCTGATTTTGGGAACCTTAAACACTCATATCCAAGAATTCTGGGTCAATTTCTGCCGGGCTACTGGGTCTTCTTTGGGTTGGTATTTGCTGCTGCTGAATCTTCTTTCTTTTTTTGATTATTGTCCATACTTGACCTTTATTTGGTTAAGACCATTTTTCCTGTTTTACTCTTAAAAAGGTATGTATTAACTCATCTGTTCTCAATGAAATGCTGGACTGGAATGTTCTTCTTCTACTCACTGCTTAAACTAGCTGTTCTTGATAAACGAGGTTGTTTCTTCTGCTTTATGTAAACGTGACTGTATATATGCTTATTGGCATGATAATGATTCTTTGAGTGTGATATGTACTGTTTTGCTGTTGGTATTTCTTTGCTGGAGTATTCTGTTTATTTCAGGCTAAAGGTATATAAATGTAGTTGATAATCGTGGTTCTACTTTCCAAAAAAGGCTGCACTATGGTGAAAAACCTGTCCTTCTCTATGGTTAGGTTTTCTCTATAAGTATGCGGAAAATATGCTTTCAATTGAGTTTCTTTGGTCAATAAAGAGATTCAACAAGCAAGACTCTTGATAGGTTAGCATTAGCACTAGGGTGGATGAATTTGACCCATCAATGATCAAATTCACCCCATAATAGTGCAAAAAATAGTAGTGTAGATGGATGAAATTCACCCTTTAAGGGTATACAACATGTAGTCAAGAAGGGCTGTAGAGTAAAAAATCTGAACCCTTGTATGGTCTGATTCATTCTCTAAAAAGCCAAGAATAGTCAAAGTGTTCAAATGAATACTGGTTGTGTAATAACCGAACATTTTATATATATTGATCAACTCAAGAGTTTTAAAATTTATTTAAATAGTTAGTAGGCCTAATTTATTATTACATCTATTGGTTGGATAATAAAGTAGTCGGGATAAAATATATGGTAAAAAGTTAGAGCTAGGCCCATATATATATTTTGATCTGGTGGCCCACATGACAAGACCTAATATGCAGAGTAAGGGTAATTGTGGTCTTGACTAATATAAAGAAAAAAAATAAAAGAAGAAGAAAACGGCAAATAGGAATTTTTGGGAGAACTGACGTAGCAATTGTGGGGGGAACTCAAGCCTAACCTTGTGAGGAGTAATTGCTGAGAAAGAAATTCAAGTGTTCAGGTAATACACTATGTCCCTACAGTATAAATTATTGATGGCTTAATAATGAATCAAATGATTGGTACAATTGAAACCTATGGAAAACTATATTGCTGTGCTGTTTCGTGAGTTTAGTGTTAGGATACTAGTTATTAAATAAAGATGGGGGATTGAATTTGCAGAAAATGGTTATCATCTTTACCTAATCATAATTAGATTATAGTGATTATGAGATAATGAGTTCATGAAATTAAAGTAATATGTGTACTGCTTTGTACATTGAAATATATTCTAACAGTACCTAATTCTAAATTTTTGGTACAAAATGTATGCCATGTAGGAATGTAATCATGACTACATGATCGGGAGTACTTATATTCAAGAATTGGCAATGTTTAGAAACTGTAATGATGATGTTGAGAAATTAAGAATTATATGTAATGTTTTCCGCAGACAAACACTGTTTCGACTATTTCGGTTGACAATTTATTATGTACATATTCATATTAATTACACTGGGGGTTGACTTTGATTTTGAATTGCCCTAAGATCATGAGAATCTTACATCTAGACTAATTAGGACGTGTTATTCAATATTTTGAATAGATTGAGGTCATTGGAGGCCATTTGATTGGTGTTCTAGGTGTGGCAAGGTTGGAGAACTTTCCGTTAGTGAGGTAAGTGAGACTTTAAGCTTTGGTACTTGCTTTTCTAAAATCCATTTTTAAAAGTGTGTTTTTCTGCCTGGTCCATGTGTTGGGACAAGCGTGCGCTTGGAAGAATCGGTGGTCTTAGACCAGCCGCAAATATATCACTTTAATTAAAGTACAACAAAAAGAAAATATTACTTTATAAGTTGTTTGATAGTTTGATATGGTTGTGCGCCATGATGCTGAGTTTAATACGGCTATGCGCCATGGTGTTGAGTTTGATATGGCTGTGTGCCATGATGTTGAGTTTGATACGGCTGTGCGCCAGGATGTTGGGGCATTGTGTATGCCTTTATACATCACCCGAGCATTGTGTATGCTTTTTGATATATTTGAGGCATTGTGGTGCCGTTGTGGACTCGTAGATAAGTTGGTAAATTTTTTTCACTGAAATTATGATAAGTCCTTAGTGGGTACTCTTGTTGGTTAATTCTTAAGAACTCTGGTGATACACATATATTGAGTTATTATATAGTTATCATATTTAATATATCATTCCTGTTGTGGTGTGGTTGTATTTTCTAACACTTGTTCCAGAGGTATTTAAAGTGGCGGGTCGAGGATCTTACTGGGTTATATTTACGTATAACTCACACCTTACATGCGTCTCTATGCAGATACAGTTGCGGGAGATAGAGCTAGTGGCTGACGAGTTCGTTGAGTGGATCCTATTGCTGAGGTGAGCCGCCGCATTATCCGTGGAGTGCCGTTGTTTCAACTCTACCTATCTTATGTCAATTATTTCTTTCGGGTTTGCATGCCCGTCACTTAAACTTCTATTACTCTATTAGATGCTCCACATTCTTATTATGTAATTTGGGGTAGAGATTTAGTATTTGAGTGCTCTTATATTATAAATAAATTATGAGTTTAGTCGAATAATTATTTCGTATTTAATAATATTTAGTGTTTTTGGGCTAGTACGTGTTTCTCTCAATACTTGTATAATAGGTTAAGAGTACAGGAATAGGTTCACCTAGCGGGCAGTGTAAGCTAGGTGCCAGTCACATCCAGGGGGTAGTTTGGGATGTGACAGGTTGAAGTATTGGTATGGTTGTTAGAAATGCCAAGCAAGTTTGTATCTTTGGGTTTGAATCAGACTCTCCCTTATAGGTAGATTCAATCTAAGAAAAAATGCATAAAACATTTTGCCTTTCTTTCTGCTGCATCTGTAATTGCTTGTTAAAATCTGGTTGTCCATCTATGTGTGATTATAACAGTAGAATTATCTCTTAGAGGCTTATGTGATTAATTCGATATCCCTGAGGTCATAATAGAGTCATTAGCTAGCATTAAAGGGTAGTGAATCTGACCCTTTAAAATGTCAAATTCACCCCCATAAGATGCTTATATATGTTGGTTTGGACGACTTAGATCTTATGTCAGTTTGGGATCAGCATGTAAAGAGTCGAATCTGATCTCTGTATGATCACATTCATTCTTTTACAGTGCATATGAGTTCTGTATGGTCCAGTTGGGACTAAAAGCTGAAGAATACAGATCCTAAAAGCATGAAAGTTGCTGGCTTTCACAGGAGCAACAACTAATATTGTTATTTTTATTTTCTTCTTATTATTAGATTTTGTATACTTAATTAAGGACAATGTAATAGCGTAATTACAACTTTTTTTTTGTATATACTTTTAGTTGTAATAAGGACTTGACTGTACACTTAATTTCAGTTTTATTCATGCTTTCCTAAAATTCGAATTTACACTCTATCTATTCTGAAAATGAGATTAGGCAAAGAACGTATGTGAAATATGTAAAAATACTTCGCTGGATCTCAAAAATGGTTGTCTCAAAGTTCAGTTAGAGTTTCGACATAATAAAGTCAGTAGATTATCTTCAGTCTATTTTGTGTCTTATAAATCTGCGAAAAAATCAACATATACATGTGTGAAGTTTAAGCCTTTAGAAACATGAGATCAGGTTGTTTTAAATTGATAAGAATCGCTGTCTCAAAATTAATAAGACTTCCTGTGGTTCGATTTTTTGCTAGAAATCATAAAAGTTCCGAAAGTAGCATGATTTTGCCTTGCCAATCCATTTCAAAATTAATGAGTATTTTAGATTTATGTTTAGGCCGCCTAAAAATGAAAAACTAGAAAACCCGTTGTGTTATTCTCATAAGTGCATGTATGAATGAACATGTATTTTGATTACCATATTTCCTATTTATTCATCAAACTGAAAAGTAAAGATTATTATGACTTAGTTGGATTTTTTAAACTAGTGACCTCCTTATAAATTAGACACAATTAGGACTGGCCAAAAGAGTTAAATGATAACTTGGGCTTAATATGGCCATAGCCCAAGATTTGTGTCCTTTATAATTTAAGCTTAAACAATCTTTCACATATCCTTTAGGTTGAAAAATACATCTTTAGGTTGAAATTTGGAAAAGAATCAACTATTATCTCAAATTACCATAATCTACACTCGGGAGTGGAAACTCATGCCCCCAACCTCACTCCAAACAACTAATAAAACGTATATAGCAACCACGGGTGCATTTCATGTGACGTGATTGCCATATGTTCAGAAACAACAAGTGTACGCCATCGTAGATTGTCTAAGATAAATCCATAAACGTCCTAATTGATCTTAAAACTAAAACTCTCTTTCGAAAAAATAGAAAACTCGAACATCGCCACAAATGGGCATTATAAAACCGTCACGATCATAGTCTTGACTACGTAATCTATATGCGGGTGCGACAACTCATGTCCTCGTCTTCAACTTCAAATTATAATAAAAATCACATGTTGTAATTGCGGGGGCGTTTCATGTGGCGCAGTTATAATATGTCCAAAAACAAACAAGTGCACGCCCTCGTCATTTGTTTCAAGATAATTTTATAAATATTTAAAAGTGTTCAAAAAGGCTAAATGCACAATAGGCTAAAACACGTAAACAATCACATAATATAGGCCAAATATTAATAGTAAGCGACCGTGCTAGAACCACGGAACTCGGGAATGCCTAACACCTTCTCCCGGGTTAACAGAATTCCTTACTCGGATTTCTGGTCGCAGACAAATTAAAACAGAGTCAAAATTTCCTCGGTTTGGGATTTTAAAATGAAACGGTGTCCCGGAGCATCGTCAAAAATTCGGGTGGCGACTCTGAAAACTAAACTAAATCCCGAATCCGAATAATGTCACATAAAGTGGAAAAACTCCCTTATTACCCCTTCATTATCCCAGGGTAGTGAAAAAGGAGGTGTGACAGCTCTGGCGACTTTGCTGGGGACCGAACCGAGAATATTCGGTTCAGGGTTCAAGAATTTGAGCTTAGAATAGATGTTATATTTGGCTTTCATAATTACCTGATTTTTACATGTTTAAACCTA
>MDKI01120300.1:0-10255 GCA_005239505.1 Nicotiana paniculata | reverse complement strand
ATCAGGCACCCTGGGTAACTGCATTCTTTTTCGTTGAAACATGTCTACAAACTCACAGAGTAGTTTCGTGTGTCCTTGTTTTTTTTTGAATATGTCTTCCATTCTCTTCTCAACTTGTTGTGCACCAGAGTGTGCTTTTATAAACGAATCTGCAAGCTCAGCAAAAGAGTCAATAGAATTTTCAGGGAGAAGAGAATACCAGGTTAAGGCCTCTTTGGTAAGTGTTTCCCCAAATTTTTTGACAAGGACTGATTCAATCTCTTGTTTTGTTAAGTCGTTGCCTTTTACCCCAATAGTGAAAGCAGTCACATGGTCACGTGGGTCAGTTGTTCCATCATATTTGGGAATATCAGGCCTTTTAAACTTCTTGGGTATAGGCAAGGGTGCCGCACTTGGCTTCCAAGGTTGTTGAGAATACCTATCAACATCAATGCCTTTGATGATAGATGGTACACCAGGAATTTGTTCAATGCGATCGTTCTGCTCCTTCATCTATTTATGCATGGTTAGCAGTAAATTTTGTAATTCCGAGTTATTAGATATACCTGGTCTCGTTTCGAGAGATTCATTAGGAGTATCTCCTCTTCCTGAGTTTGCCAACCCAGATTGAGAATTTTCCATGGTGATGGTGTTATTGGAGGGTGGCGTCGGAAGTGTAGGTAACGCTGCCGGTAATCCTCTCGCAAATTCTTGCAAAGCTTGGCTCAAATACTCTGCAATCATTTGCTTTACACGATCTTGTTCCACAGTTTGACCATTATCTCCATTGTCCCTTGAACCACGTGGGGTTCCTGAAGGCGATGGAACTGGGGTTTCACTCCTTTGCTGGTTGTTATCGTTGGAGTTTGACATAGTTCAGAGGATATCACTTGAAAAGCAAACAAAGATTATCAGATTCCCGGTAACGGAACCAATTTGTTTAACCAAAGAATTAGACCCTTTGACTAAAGCTTATTTTTTAAGATGAATACGAGTTACTAACAATCAAGGAAATGCATAAAAATGAATAACATACAATATTGCAGCTGTCGCGTTTTCCTGTGTCCACGTGACTGGTTGAGTTATCAAAAGCTGGCTTACGTGTGAAACTTTTTTTTACTAATACAAAAATGACATTCATGAACTTGGGGTCATGATTAATGAGTTCATTTACCACAATAAAATGGATATCAATAGCCTGTTGGATTACTCCGGTGAAAATGATACATGTCTAGAGTCAAGAGCTTAGAAGAAATTGTAGATACCATTAGAGAAAACAATGTTGATGATGAAGTTGAAGACGATACAATACCTTTGGAACCAGTTATGCGTAAGGAAGCACTTATCGCGTCTAGAACTCTTCACAATATTTTGGTGCAGTTCAAGAAAACAACACTGGAACTTTTTGGATGCAATATAAGAAAAGTTAGAGATGAGTTTCAACTAGATTTAAATTTTAAGAAAAAACAAAAATATTAGCATTATAATTCACTCAATTGTCTTAGATATTTTTGTAATTTAAAAAAATTATTAATTTATAATATTAATGGGACCATACATTTATAGGGATGTTTCGAAAATATATTATCTTATCGAAATCGGTGAACTTTTTCACTGGTCCAAATCTATCTTAGAAAGTTTATTAATTTAGCGAGTATTAACTTAAGAGATTCTACTGTATTTTCGTATTTTTAAATAGTCAATGGGACACAAAGAACCAGTGTTGTTACAGACTAGAGCTGCCAAGATATATGGCGGCCCGACCTTATCCACAACTACGGGCCTATATTGACGGGCCTTTGATTAATGGGCCTGGTTAAGCTAAATTACAATTTAAACTAAAAACTAATACTAATAGTATCGTTCTCGTTTTTGCTTTCCGACTTCTTCGTTTGCATCGCCAACGAGACCAACGCTTGAAGCTTTTACCAGCAATTTTCTGCTCTGTTCTTCCAAATAGGGTTTTACTCCTTCATATGGCTGCATGTTAAGTACCGAATTGCCCCTTCTTTTTGATATCTTTAGTTTTTGTGGATACATGCATGTATCTTGTTGTTAAAATTTTCTACTCCAAGTAATCTTTTTGGTCCGTACTTGAACTAGTAATTGCTTATTCTTCAAATTATTCTTAATTTATTTAAATATATTAAACTGGGGTTTACGTCTTTTCTTTTTATTGAATTTGTTAATTTGATAAAATGTTTTCTTACTTCATTGACTCATTTTCCATGGCTGGCATTGTTGATGGCGTTCTATTTAACGTGTCTCAATCCAAAACTAGTTGGATTCGACTAGTTTAATAAAATGGGCGTTTTTCTTAATTATATTAATTTGATCAAAATGAGAGCTTTCCTTACTGCTCGATTTTTTTTGCATCACTGGTATTGTTGATTCCTTCTATTTGATATGCCTCAATTCGAAACTAATTGCTCGTCGTTAATTTAATTAAAAGTTAGTTAAATTACTTCTTGTGTCTCGGTAAAATTGATAAAAAATCTAAATTTTCTGACTTCTTGACTCTTTTCCATTTATTGGAATTATCGATTGCTCTCTATTTCGATTAGGATTGTAATTACTACGTAAAAACATATGTTAAGTGATTTACTAGTATGAATTTTTCTGTTTGTTGATTTTGGGATGTGTTTGTTTAATCCAGGTGGTTTTGGGGCTTCTGGCTTTAAGTTAACAAACTTGAATTTGGGATCCTCTAAGCCCAAATTGAATGCATTGCACAATCTGAGAACTAAGAAATTGATCCAAAGTGATGGGTTGCTTTTAACCACGAAATCAAGGAAGACGTTGTTTGGTTGCCGGTGTTCGACTGTTGAAGCTGAATGTGAGTCATTTTCCTCACCGATTATGTTTTCCCCCCTATCAAACTAATGACCAGCCAAATGCTTGGCTACTGCATTTTTTTCCTGGATTTTTGTGTTTTCATCAATAAGTGGGATTAAATACTCTGCCCATACAGTGTCTGCAATCTACTAATTTTTTAAATTACCTATGGCGCCGACATGACAGCGATGCTAGTGGTATATGCTTCCAGTGTATCAATTAATGTGGCACAGTTTGACTGGGCACGGAGTTTAAGAAAGAAAGAAATATTTTTGAAACTTATGTTCTTAAACATGTCATAACATTTGTGTGGCTATAAAAGCTCATCATTTTGTGTAAAATGGGAAGTTTGAGTCAAATTGTTTTCAAATTTAGAAAGTCGTTATTCTTTTTTGAAACGGACTATAAAAGAAATGCTCCCATATAAATTGGATTAGAGGGAGTACTTAGTTTAAATCATTTGAAATGCTTAGTTGCCATGTTTTTCTGCGATAATGAAGAATGACTTGTGATCCTTGATTATCTTATTGACTTTTCAAGAGTTTGAAGTTCTATTTGTCATTTGGAGGTATGTTGTTAGATATCTCCTGCTTTTGGATTTTCCATTTTATTTTGTTGGTTCTTGTGTTTGAGTTTTAGATTAGATCAAAGCTGATCACTTCTCTTGCCCACCGTTTCGAGGGAGTAGATATTACATTCTTATTCAGGAAGTTTTTCAGTTGCTAATTGAATTACTTTTGAGAGGTTACTGTTTTTTTCCATTCTACTAGGTTGACAAATAATGAGCTGACATCGATGTTTCCTTTTTCCAATTAGCATAACTTCTCGCTCTATGACTTCAACTTACAGCTTGAACATGATTTATGTAAAAATAATTATGCGACTTTATTTTGTTTCTCTCATCTTGTAGCTGCAGCAGCTGCAGTTAGTCATAATTCAGATGATAGTTCGAGAAAGATCATTTCTTCAGAAACTGCAAGTCCATTGATCCCAAGCTCATATGAGGTCAGCACTTTCTATTTGCATTATGTACTCTGTTAAAAGACTGTAATGTGATGATCATACTGCTGGTATTCAGTCCGAAAGTTCATTGCTGGCGGAGCATGTTTTGATCCACTACATAGTTCCAAAAATATAGAACTTTCGGGAATGGCTAGGGACCATTAAATAACACTTAACTACAGCAGAGAATGTCAGCCAGATTCCGCTTACTTCCTCTCTGAACATAGAGAGGCTATAAGTATTAAACATCACATTGTTGTACAGTAGCTTTGTAGATTCTGTAAGGAAGATAATGAGGTCGCACTGAAGGCTGCAATGCAAATTTGACTTCAAGCTTCTAGCTATTATTTGCATTTGACAGAAAGATTTGAATCCTGGTAGTGTTCCTCTATGGAAAGATTTAGTGGCAGGTGGGAGGAACTTGTAAAAGCAGGTGATGGCATGAAACATTATATATTTTTTGAACAAGTGGGTGTTATACGGAAATAGATGGAGTGGCCTCTTAATTAACGATTCAACCCTGGTTCCTTAGGCAGGTTGCAAGATTGGTACTTGAAGATTTCATGCCCCTCCCTCCTTAAAAAAAATTCCATACCCCTCTGTTCTTTCCAACTTCAATCCTGTAACCCTTTAGGTTTAAATATTTAAGTTGGCTGATACAATACTTTAGTTGCATTTAACTTCATCAACTTCTTTCTAATGTGTTAAAAGCGGAAGCTCCTACTGGGGATCTTCTCTTATAGTGGAAGGAAAAGAAATAGAACTTGGGAAGGCTACTCTAAGTTCTACATGGTGCCGCGGTCGAAGGGAGGTCAATGTCACGATCAGAAAACGGGCTTGTATCTATTTTAATAACTCTATATTACTTAGTTTCCTTTGCTGTGATGCATAGAGTATCATCCCTATACTTGCACTGTCTTTTGCAAGCTTTTCAGCCAGCTGAGAATTGCATAAAACTGGAGTTTTGGCTGTGATTTTGTCCAACCTTGTATAGTATTGCCATTTCATCTATTCTGAAAATGCAAGTGCGAGCAAGTACATAATAATGTGCAGTGTGGCTCAATAGCTCCAAAGCTACATCACCTCGTTTTATCAGAATCTGACTCTGAAAAGGAAATTAAATAACGAGTTGTTATTTCCAACTTCTTGATGAGGATTTGTTTTCTTTGGTAAACAGGTCTTATTCATATTATTCATGGTACTTTTGTAGCTTCACTGCATTCATGTGGAAGATCTGTTTTGATCTGCTAAAATTAATGTTGTGAAAAGGCACTGTTAATGATGACGAGTGGAATAAACATTGTCTTCCTATTAATATGTTGCTTCCAACATGCGATGACATTTTGTATTAATACATGAAACATACCTACTTCATTTAACAGGTGGAATCTCTCCTTACAGAAATATGTGATACAACCTCCATTGCAGAAGTTGACCTAAAGGTAAGCTGGTTTCGTAATATTTTGTTTATTTTATTTCTTAAGACCGTCAGAGAAGCTACTTAGGATCTGACCCTCATGCATTCTTTCATCTTCTTCAAAATCTCTTTCTTAATCCTTCTGCTTCTGACAGCGCTTTTTCATTTTATTGTTAGCTTGGTGGGTTTCATTTATATGTGAAGAGAGACTTAACTGGGCCAAGTACAACTTCATTGCCTGCGATATCGAATCCTGTCAATATTCACTCATCTGTTGAAGTGGCTGATTCAAATGGCTCAGCCTCGTCACCGTCATTAGCCATCACAAAGTCTTCACCTCCTTCAGATGGAATTCGGACGATGATTGATAAAGCTGCAGATGAAGGCTTGGTAATAATTCAATCTCCTAGGGTGAGATTTCTCTCTCTCTCTCTCTCTCTCTCTCTCTTTATGTGTGTGTGTGTGTGTATATTTATATATACACACACTCTCTCTCTCTCTCCCCCTGAAAATGACATTCCGTACATCCTGCAGGTTGGCTATTTCAGAAGATCTCGAACCATAAAGGGAAAGCGTGCACCTCCATCTTGTAAAGAAGTAGGTGTTTTATTATGTTTTATCCTTTAAATCAAGATGAGATGTTTCTTTTTGTCAAACAAAGAGATTTTCGACCTTTAGTCCTCATGATAACTGATTATTATTTAAATTCAGGAAAGTTTACTATTAATCTCATTTGATATAGTTCCTTCCCCTTCAAAAGGAGTTCTATGTTTAAAGGGAAAGTCTAAGAAAAATTCAGTAACATGTCTAAATATTGTCGCTTTGTTCTCAAAAAAAAGAAAATCTGTTGCTTTGTTTGCGAGTCCACACCTATTTTTGTAAATTCAGTTTTTTTGCGTCACATTTTACCTTTTAAGCTGGGCGGCTGGGCCTTCATTTTTATTTGCTTAGAATTTGTTTTTAGTAGCATACTAAATTTAAGGGCCCCCCTGTAAATTCTTTTATCTAGAGAAAAGCCCTCTAAACTGTCTGCTGGATCCTTTTAGAACTGCCATGTAACTTGATGAACCGAGTCCAATGTTACTCTATTCCTGAAACCCTCCTCCAAACCTTCCTCTCGCCTCTTCTTTTTTCTCTGTCATGTCTCTCTCAGTGCACGAGTGGCAGTGTCATCTGTGTTTCAGTAATACACTCTATCTATGCTTAGCATGTGACCAGCTTTTTGTTAATTCTACTCTATAAAAGCAGCAAGTGAAGGAGGGTCAAGTAGTTTGCTTCATTGAGCAGCTTGGTGGCGAGCTCCCTGTTGAGGTTCGGACCCTGATATAGATGCATACTTGCATAATTTCTTGTTGATTGTACAAGCTGTTTCTGTTATTTCAAGTAAATTCTCATACATGTTTGCTGATTCTACTTTTGTCTTTTCTTTTCTATCCTCTTTTAGTCTGATGTATCTGGAGAGGTTATCAAGATACTCCAAAAAGACGGAGGTATGCTTCTTAATTCTTATGTGTTAATAATAATTTTGAACATCCTAACTGTGACTACTTCAATATCTCACTTTACCTGTTTATGGAACAGATCCTGTTGGATATGGTGACCCTCTAATCTCAATCCTTCCTTCTTTCCCTGGTATAAAGAAGCTTCAATAGATGGTTCTTGTAGCATATCCCTTGTGCCCCGAGTTCATTTTTTTCGAGAAAATTCAAGTTGAAAATTGTTGATTGGCATGTTGAATCTGCAGATTTTTATTAACCTTGTCTATGTGTTTTAAATATTTATCTGGAATTTGCACCAACAATTATGAAGAAATGAGATGTTTCTTCCCAATCTTCCCAACTACACGTGCTTTCTATTACAATATGAGTCCGAGGGTTATCAGTCTCTTGATGTTTTGAGGCCATCTTTTGGTATTAGGCTATTAGTCAGCTGACCGATCACACAAGCTTCAATTTCAAACTAGTTGGGGTTAGTTATATGTATATTTTATACTACATATTGTACCCCAAAAAAATAATTTATGGTATATGACTATATGCTATACCCTGTTCTAGTTCGTAGAATATTTTAGTAGTAGTATAGTGTGTACACTTTAAAATGTGCACGAGGATGCTTTGTGAGTTGGCTAATTGGCATGCCAGAGGAATAATTAGTGACGATATTCTGAACATCCCAAATCCTATAGTCTGCTGTACAGGTTATTTTTAACTAACCAAAAGGACCATAAGGTTATCGTAAATGAACTAATAAAAGAAGATTGATGTAAAATATAAGGCAAGAATACCCTAATAAACACTTCTACTTGTCCCGTTTTGTCATTTCGGTCCCAATACTTTACGAAGTTTCATCCCGACACTCATAATTGTTTAAATATATTACTTTAAACCCTTCTAGCCTCGCACGTTCTATAAACACACGACGTGGATGACACATCATCATCCACATCAGATTTTTAATGGCACATCATTCTTTCTTTTTACTTTAATTTTGAAAATTTTAACCACTCCTCCCCCACGCTTGACCACCTCTCTCTATTTTTTACAGCAGAAATAACACCACGACTTGCTGCCTTTACTGGAGGCAACACCACCGTGAACAACTATAACCCACAATTCTCCGACTTTCCATCGTCTATCTCTTTCAGAAATTTTTGTTAAACGTCGATGGCCACTACTTCAAATTTACCGTGTAAATCACTTTGAACTCCTTTCCTCCATTAATGCCAATGCACCACCCCTGAAATTTCTCAATATTCTTATATATCCGCACAATTTTACATTGTACACCCAACTTAATTTCACAAAGGCCTTCATCAACCGCTCTTTATAGAGGCGGATTCAGGATTTGAAGTTTATGGGTTTATTGTCGCAATCTCAAATTAATATCCCATAATAACTGGGTTTACAATTATATATTTATAAATATTTAGTAAATTTTTTAATAAAAATACAAGATCTACACAAAAGTTACTGGGTTCCCGGAGACCCACACACTATACTCTAGATACGCACCTGGCTCTTCACGCTCCAAAACCACTACATCTCCAGCACTTCACCATAAGTGCCAGAAAAATTAGGATTTCAGTTTCTCTCTAAATATCCATTCTACCACCTGAGAATCCATTAGTCCTGAAACGATAATTACCCAAAATAGATTCAACACTGCAGTGAACATAGATCTAATTTATCTCAAAAACACTAATAATGTTTGCTCTTCAGAAAAAAATTCTTAATATTATTTTTCAAATATTGACCGAAAATGGGAAGAGGAATAATGGGAAAGGAATAAGGGAGAAAGAGAAAAGAAATGGAGGAGGAGTGGGGAAAGAATGGGAGAGGGAAAGGGTAGAAAGAGAAAAAGAAATGGGGGAGGGGAAAGAAGAAAGATGAGATATAATTTGTTTTTTATTACATTTTTGTTGTCATTAACTTTTTATTTTTAATTTTTTCTTGTTTTAATATAACTTTTTTATGTTACGTAATAACGAGTAAAATTCACGTATTGTCATATATGCTTAGTCAACGGTCAGTGATGTTTAATGTAATATGTTTAAAAAATTATGAGTGTCTGGATAAAAATTTCATAGAGTACCGGGATCGGGATCGGGATGATAAAATGGGACAAGTAAAAATGCTTATTAGGCTATTCTGCCAAAGTATAATGAGATATTTATTCCTGAAAGTTTCCTAGGATTAGTAACCAACTGACCTTGTTCTGGAGTTTCGCTTCTACCATCTAACCAATCTAAAATGTCAAAAGCAATTAGAATCTTTACCGTCTTGTAAAGACCATGATACACCTTGTCTAATGATAACTCCGATGATAGTGTTTGACAATCATGTATTAACTGTTCTGGTTGTATGTGTCGTGAGCAGTGTTTTAAAAGTCATTTTCGGGGCGAATTCTGGGGCGAGGCGCATCAAAAACGCCCCGAGGCGAAGGTGTGGGGCGAAAGTCTCAAGAGTCGTACGCCCAATTATTCGGGGCGTACGTCTGGGCATTTGAGGCGTAAGCCCCGAAAACTTTTTCAAATTAAAACAAAATTTGTTGAATAAGTCCTTCATATAATACACAAATTCTCAAAAGTTCTAAAAAGGAACTGAAATGTATTAAATTTAAAAGCCAAGACCTTTCTTATTGATTGGAGTCCTAATTCATGGTCTTTCCAAATTATTTATCTTGTCCGCTAGTCTCCCAAAAGCAACGAATATTCAATTTTTTTACAAATATAAATAGAACTCCATTATCATTCATAGCAACAAGTTCAAAGTTAAAATTGTAGGTTAGTCATCTTTTTTGTTCCTCCATGTAGAAAACTTTATTCTTTTCGACTCAAATTACTTGTGCTTCAAAGTAGCGTATAATAAATTGTTTTGACTAGTTTTTTATGAGAATGCGCTATATATATATGTGTGTGTGTATAAATATTTACTGTAACTATATTATTTTAAAAAAAAATAAAAATTAAATACTTATGAGGTTTACGCCCCGTACTTCGGGGCTTACACCTTGTTTAAGGATATGTAAAACGCCTCACCTTACGCCCACGTCATTTAAAACATTGGTGAGATAGGTTGAAATTTTCTTTACACTTAATTAAAGATTTTAGATTCAAATCTTGGAGGTATAAATTATCTTTATGTAGCAGGCTTTATTTCACTTGGCGAATATATTCGACTTGAACTCTCATTAGTCGGGTCAATGAGCTTCGGGTCCTCAACCGAAAAAGGAAAAAATGTAATCCACATATTGAATCACCCACCATCACCAAATTCAACAGCCTAATCACAGAAAATTCAGGAAAGAAGAAAAAAAAAATGGAATAGTCAACTTGTCAACATTAGATCTCAGAAGGGGCATCTTATTTGACAAGAAGTCAAGAACCATAATATTTTATGTTCAAATGTTGTACTTAGCTAATTCATTAAATTTACTTTTTTAATTAAAAAAAGTGTTTAGTGTGAGCACGTGATTTTTATCTATCGTATAATCCTACAAAATCTCGCCAAATTAATTAGTTTT